>BLKR01002717.1:0-181264 GCA_011170035.1 Teleogryllus occipitalis
TTGCTGCTACTCTACAACCTGCCTAAAACCCATAATTAAAAAAAAAAACATGGATGTTTTTGCAACAAAATATCGATGTGAAGAAAACATCGAAAGCAAAATATCGATGTTAATGTATCGATGTGTCTGATGGGAAACATCAACGTTTTTTTCGCCATCCCTAGTGGGTGCTGGTGGGGGGCGGGGTGATTTGTTGGCTGCGAGCGGAGCCGGAGCGCGACCGCGTGGGCGGAGGCCCCCGGGCGGAAAAGAGGCGCGCGCCGCCGAGGCGCTGGAGCGCGCCGGAACATGCCCCGACATTTCGTTAACAACGCGCCTCAGCTGCTCCGAGGAGCGCCAAGCATGGAAGGACCGCTGGGAATTCGCATGGTATCGGTAGAGGTCGGAGTTTTTTTTTATTAAAATTATTATTTCTTTTTTCTATGTATTCTTTATATTTCGTTAATATAATATAATATATTCTCTATATTTCGTTAATGTAATAGAATATTTTTGGTCTTTGATTTGAAGGACAGAACATTTCTCATATTAATACTTTTTAGAGAATGCATGCAAGCACAACGTTTCGGAAATCAGTTGTTTCCATCGTCAGGCTTAATTGAAATAAATAAATCCGTAAATTGAAATTAAAAAAAATACTGTCTAACTTATTGTAATTTTGTAATGTCCCTCTCAACCTCCCTCTGACTTTCTTTCTGTAGTGATACTTAAGAGTATTGATCAAGATGAGATTTAGTGTGACCTGTGTACATTAATAATATATTCTTCTGTTTATATCTGAACATTGTTAAAATTGTTTATTTCTATTAAACCTGTCTATGGAAACAACTAATTTCCAAAACTTTACGCTGTATGCATTCTGTAATAAAGATGAATATGAGAAATGTTGCGTCTTTAAAATCAGAGACCAAAAATAATCTATTATTTTTCTTTCTCATGGCAGGTAGTATTGGCAGGATTGTAGCAAATTTTGTGGTAACGAATTGCTGGACGATGTGGGGGTCTTTACCAAACAAATTTCCTGGATCTATTGAAAATAGATCAACAAATTTCCTTTCTCTCGTGTCAAATTCCTCGTACTTGTCTTGACATTCAAAAGTATATTAAATTCTTGCCTGGAAGAAAAAGTTTTAGGTCGAACGTGTATGACATGGATCGCCGTTCATCCTGCATTATCGGGGACCCTCCAACATGGTGGTGAGCCATTAACAAAGGGAAAGACTTGGAAAACTCTGCAAGTGAACCAGACGTTAGTTTTATTTGTTGAAAAATCTTCTCAGAAAACATGGGCTCTAATTTTGAACAAAAAAATAAATAATGAAGGAGCTATACATTCTTGAAAGACTAAAACTAGGTAAAATTTTACGGCCAATTAAGAATTGAATAAAGCGAAAGGCCGTAATCAATAATATAACATCTATTGTCATAAGAAAGACAACAAGAATTGAATGTATTGTCACCTTCATATTGCATACCAATAGGCTCATAGCAAAACTTTTCACATCTTTTTATATATTAAGAATTTTTATAATGTGGGCCAAAAACTAAAAAAACGACCGAGAGAAACAAATTACATAAATTTTTTTTTAAACTCCCACAGAGAACATTTTCTGTACGTAATTGTTGCGTAGCAATAAAAGCTAGTATACAGTGTCGGGGATCCAGGGCGGGTCATTCAGCGCATCAGTGTTGGCTTTTGTTGCAAATTCACTTGTTTAGTAATTTGTAAAATATTTTTCAATATTTTTTCCTTTTAACTGCGTTTGATTTAATGCCTCCAGCATATTACTATGTTACTGGGAGAGAATGAGAGTCTGGTGTATCTGAATGACTGGGTTCGTGAATTGACGAGAAGCAACATGATACAGTTTCGTACGAGGGTGTGGCAAACGATTTGTCTGTGATTTGTTAAAAATGTGTTTTTCGGATAAGCATGGAAAGATAAACAATAGTTAGTTCATTGAAAGAAAATACCTGTGAGGAGCATACAACTTCTATTTGCAGTCCATGCAAGGATTGAAGTACATAAGTGTTTCATTGTGTGCAGTCGCTAATTTGAATTCAGTCGCTGTGTGGAGGAGAATTACAGCAGCCGTCTGCTCCGATCGCTAGTTTTTTCAAGTTTCTCAGATGAATATCAGGCGAATGCCGGGGCAGTACCCTACAAACGAACTAGAGACCGCACGTGATCTTTCCTTTCTGTTCCTTATCCTATGTTTCCCCTTAAACACACACCCCTACACATGTCGGGAGCTCAGGGCTCATCCCGGCAGGGGAGGTTCCCCGCTGAAAGAGGCCCTCGCCTATACCTGGGGGAGGAACGCCTCGCAAGCCGAGGTGTAAGTCGATGCCGGATCTCACCATCCACTGGAAGAGGAACACCGCCACATCTAGGCATGAAACTTTTACTACACGAGCGGGACTAATGCCCGTATAGTTGGCGTGCCAGGAAACGTCAATCTATTATCGTTGTGAAACTCTCCTGCATGTTTTGGAAAAACATGTTGAAAATCCAGGAAACTAGAAAGAAATTGCGTAGAAATGTAAAATGTTGACAAAACGCCCTAATTATGCGCTGCTACACCCACCGTCGCGACGGTGAGTAATGCTCATTGAGGTTTAAGAAACGAATAGATTTGTGTTCGGAGGACTTAGTGAATGTTATTCCATGTCAATATACGATATATGTAAGAAAATACAACAAATACTTTCTTAAAAAGTTTAGAAAAAGAAAAAAGAAAGACATACATTTAGAATGCCCTAATTATTTCACATTTTCTATTTTTTCGGAGTGACGTGTTTTTCTTCAAGAAGTCCATTTTCAAAATGAAAATAGCTGTCGCAATATCTCTGTGTAAATTGTAATGCGTGTGAGTGGAAATCAGATGTATTTGCATACGTAGTCGTCACAAGCAAAAAGTCACGAGTGTTGATCGTTACATCATTTGCATTCATTTGTGATTTGTGCATTTTGTCCAATTTTTGTGCGTTGGAAAAGCAATTTTCCATTAAGCATGATCGATCGTAATCGATTTCTTCAAATCGCACCGGTTGAGGAACATGCTACCTGTGCACGCTCTAGTTCCGTTCGGTTCGATTGCTGTGCGCCTGGCGGGGACTCGCACTACTGCCCTGTTGCGTGTTGTGCTCGGATCATCACTCTCTGGAAGCAAAATTTCCCTTTTCATAGTGACATTGAACGATGTACATACGATGTTATGGTTTTGCTTGATGCCAGTAATGCTGAATCAAATGAAAGGAATATGTACAAAGACGGGTTAACTTAGACCTACGGAATTACTTTATCCCAAAATCAAACAAACCAAAAAGACTGAATCTTGCTTCCAACAAGGTGTTTCTTTTACTTCTCCATTTATGGAGAATATCCCTACATACACTCTACTTTTCTAGATATTAAACGTTTTACTCCATTATAATTAGAAAATGCTGGTAAGGACCCGTCAAAATTTGATGGTGTGCACTGGCAGAACATTCACAGTGCAATGAGCAGACACGCTGAAAATTCTGAACTAAAAAGAAGGGCTACCTACTCTCATCTGATGTTATTGTATTTTTGCTTCTGCACAGACGTCACTTCGTTCTGGTCGAAAAATTCGTTATTACGCAGCGTGAAGCTAATGGACATGGAGCAAACGGCACATCCAGTGCTCCCCACCACTTTGCTGCAACGATTTAAGCGTAGATTTTGCGACTACCGTGGTAGGCGAACGTCTTTTGCTGAGCAACGTGTTGATGGTCACCTCTGGTCGCCCGGTCAGCACCTGGAACTTGCTGCGTGGCACCACGCACTTCGGGGTTCATCCACGCAGCGCCGCATGCTGACAGGATTGTTCAAGGCTCCGGGTTTTATCTATTAACGGAGTGATCTAGGATTTCATAAGAGCATACTTAGTTCTAGTTTGTTTTTAGCGTAAAATGAAAATAATATTGGTCCCAGTTCAATTCCCAGTCGAGGCAAAAAATGAGTTGTAGCTTTCCTTTAAAACGATACCGATTTCTGCAGCTGTGTGACGAAGAAAAGCGTGCGGATTTTGCAAGTTACAAGGAAGGGAGTACGTCATGACACTCTTACCCTCCAAGCATGAGAATTCAACTCTTGTTTAATATTTAACTGTAGGTCCAGGCGGGGGAGGGATACTGTTAGCTGACCGGCAAATTCGGTCTACAAACCCAAAAATGTGAAATGCGTACTTACTAGAAAATATTATGCTAATTACCGAGTACACGTTTTTAAACGGGTTGGTTGCGCTGTGACGTAGTCACGGTTACACTTTTGCCCCCATTGTGGGCAACACATCCCATTTGGAGTAGACATATCGAGTGAAATTCTCGACCTCACGCAGGCAATTGGGCGTTGCCTTCACTGCAGTCGCCCTGCCTCCCTCGTTCGCACGATCCTGCTGAGCCACGTCCCTGGCACGAAAGTATTTCAAGCCCTGACTGGAGCTCTTTAGTCCTTTATACGTACAATGGAGTCGGTTTTAATTCATTATCATTCAACCTCCGGTCAGGTTTATCTGTGATAATTCATTATCACAGGTGTGGATTTGTGCGATTGTCACTATTTAATTTCACACTCTTCAGTCGTTAATAAAACACAACTGCTCTTTCCGAACTCCAAGTTCATTCTGTTCACCATTATGTTTCACTGTTCTATCGAGCTAACCACTGTTCTCTTACGTGATTTTACTGCCACTACCCGGGCTGGCATTCTGGTCCAGGGTACTCCTCTCCCTTCCGAACATCAACAAATGGTCCGGTTGTGTCGAATTGTCGAGAAGTGGTATTTGTCCGTCACGTAGTGTGTTGCCTCGATTCGTTTATTTTCTTGGTCTACTTGCGTCGCGTAGTGTGTTCATTCCTTTCAGGGCTAATTCTTTTAAAGACATTTAGTGTCAGGTGAGGGTGTGCCGCAAAACCTCTCCTTCTGTTCGATCTGTCGCAGCGCGTCCCCCTCACGAATCGTCAGGGAGCGAGGCCGCCAGGTTCAATTGCCCATATCCTGATTTCAGTATATTTCCCAAGTGATACTTGTTTCCGTTAATGAAGGTAATGCGACGTTTTGGGGTCACCAAAGTGGGTATCACATAGTGGTTAATCACAATTTCTAAGAATATATTACTTGGATGCCGGGAGCAAAATGGTGAACATATTAATAATTGGTGTAAATAGTAAATACTTGAGTGATTACACAATCATCTAATATGATAATAATAATAATAATAATAATAATAATAATAATAATAATAATAATAATAATAATAATAATAATAATAATAATAATAATAATAATAATAATAATGTAAGCATTAGTCATTAACATCTGCGGTGAGCAAGGGCAAGGAAGGGCAGCTTACATTGAAGAAAGCTTCTCGAGCAGACACTTTGAGAAGAGTGTTTCTTAATTACTTACACTAGTCACTTAATTCTGTTCTATATTTGGTATTTAAAACCAATTATCAGTACTCGAGGTTATATTTTAACCACTTGTACAGTTCGCACTCGGACTATTGGTTTGTGAATAATTCGCACCGAGATTTCCATTCTGTCCTGTCTTTATTCACTCTTGTCTATTTCTCTGTC
The DNA here is from genome assembly GCA_011170035.1 of Teleogryllus occipitalis. Taxonomy (NCBI): domain Eukaryota; kingdom Metazoa; phylum Arthropoda; class Insecta; order Orthoptera; family Gryllidae; genus Teleogryllus; species Teleogryllus occipitalis. The sequence goes on from BLKR01002717.1 coordinate 5,605, forward strand.
GTTCCACGATCCTTTTCTGTTATTTTGCACTGAGGGACCTGGTTTGTGCACCATAAGACATGGCAAAATGCTTGTGTTAAAGATTTATCTTTTTATTTTTGGTTTAAAATTTTTATTCATGAGAATGCATTTTACACTCCCGAAATTTGCCCAAGCTTATGATATTCTTCTATTTATTCTTTCCCATTTTGACTTGAAATGGCTTTACTTGTCCTAAAGAAACGTAGTCTTATAAGTATTCAATTTCTTTTCATTTTGTAGTTTTCTTCTTCTCTGTTTGTCATTTTTTTAAGGTCGCTTTTTAACTACTAGGTCATGTAGCAATTACTTCAATTGTTTACATTGGAGTAACACAAACACACACAAGCATCCACGCCCGAGACGGGATTCGCACCTGCGACTTTTCGAGCCGAGGCAACTACGGCTCTACAGCCTCAGCGACCTCAGCTATTCAGACTGGGTGTGATTAATTTTATTTTTATGCAAATTGATATCCAGATCAACTTTCTTGCTATATTGGTGTAAATCGTGCAACATTATTTGTAGTATTTGAGCGGATTTTTCAAAGAGAACTATGTCATCGGCGAATCTTTATGTTGGTTAGTTTGTTTCCAGGGATTTTTATCCCACAATGGTTTTTCATTTTTCTAAAAACTCGTTCTAGGAAGCATGTGAACAATTTGGGCGGTATTGGATCTCCTCGACTCCCTGTTTGTTGAAATCTGTTCCTTCTTTGTCTATTTAATTTTTTTTCGTGTTCAACTTGTACATTTTACCCAGTGCTTGATTTCTAAAATTTTAGGTCTCGGAAGCGCCCCAAATTAACTATTAATTTAGTAGAAATATTTATATTTTTAAACTAAAATTTAATAATTATGCCCGAGGTACAGGAACGCCGTTCCGTCGTGTTCTGCCAGAAATCAAGCCATGATTTTGCCTAATATTCTTGTCGTCGGTACCAATCGCCTTCATTGCTTTTAAAACACAAATCGGATCCACTGAATGAAATGCCTTTGCAAAGTCATCATATGTTCAACATTTTATCGGTCACATGCGTCTTTAACCCCTATTAACATGCAAACCTTGCAGGTTTATTAAGTGGACTTGTACCTACCTGAATATTAAGAAATTTAACATCCTTAGCAACGTAAACAACTATCGAGCCATCGCAAGTTAAATGATTATTAAGAAAAGAGCATAGTGGTGTATAAAACAAATCACATTTAAACATTTCAGAAGTATTTCACATTGATTTGGAGAAGAATTATTCGTAATTGTAATATTATTAATAATACAATTAGAAAAATGTATATTAGGTAAATTAACCTCATTTTCCTCTCATTCCACGAAATGAGACTTCGGTAATATTTACTGACGATGTGAAGGTGTCGCCACTGAAAGTCAACACGCCAATTTCCTAAGCAAACGTCGTTTCTTTAGATATCTTTACGTTCAGGAGAATTAATTGTATCCAACTTTCTCGAATCAAGGTATACGAATATTGTTTATATAGATATATCGCAACCACCACTCTACAATATCGTACTCGCATGCCTCAGCAAACGAATTCATGTGTTTACTATCGCAGTAATGTAAATTTTCGCATAATTCGTGAGATTTTATGGAGAGCGATAAAATGCTGAACATACCACGAAAACTGCATCGTCCAAATTATAAATCTCGACTCTGCTACGCTCCGCCTGTATTTTTAAATTTTGGTCTCGCCAGTAATAACACTCATAACATTACTAGGTATGTTAATAGCTATAAAGGAAGGTAGAATTCTTTCAATTTCTCCAGTAGTTTTGTTAAGGTCTATAGATGGTCAAATGGGGAGTACTTTGAACGGAACCCAGCTTGTTGGTTCCTCTCTATTGAAACATTTGATATATATGATGTAATAATCCAAAATATAAAACTATCCAAAAATTAGCGGTTCGGAATGGCTGAGATAGCTAAGACATGCGTGCAGTGGCAATGTCGGTCTGACGGGACGCGTTTCGAGTCCTACTTAGCCCTGTTAGTTCACATGTGTGTTTCGGCACGGTAATTTTTCCCATGTACCGTGCAAAACCTGTCGAACCGTATCCTTTCAGTCTTGGCCTGAGTGTCACAGGAGCTTGCGTTGGAGCCGAGTGCACGTTGCACTTGGGTGATGTCATTCCCTGATCCTGTGTTGTGGGGCAGACCCTTTCACCGTGCATTTTCCGTTAACTCTTATCCTCTCTTAACGGACAGATACGGCCCTGTCTCATAAACCTCTAGTGGAGCTTAGATGCTCCCCTGGGGTTCTTCGGTAGCACGATCAGACTTGAAATGAAACCTTGGAATGGGGCCACTGGCCTGCCTTTAATACTCGCAGATTGGGAGGATCATGATGCGCCAAAAGGAGAATGGAATATGAAGGGGGACCAGCCACTGTATTAGGAAATCACGATGTAGGTAAAATTAATCACTAAAACAATGAAACGTTATGCATTTTTTACAATCGTAGTGAATTTTCGTTTTGTTTGTCAATGAAGCTAAAACGGTTTCATTTCGTAATAAGTTTCATGAGGAATTCTCAAATATTCTCAGAAATCGTAAATATGAATCTCCAATACCATAATACATTTCCGAAAATTAAATGACGTCTATCATGAGCAATCCCTCCTTTCAGAATTATTTTTTTCATCATTGCATAACAATATCTACAAAGAAATTATCTCAGTATTTCTATGGGACTTGCTTATAGTAGTTACGTGTCCTCAACCTGATCTGTTTGCGAACTGTGGCATCTCCCATTACCTTTTTCTTCGTTGTCCTTTTGAAATTCCCGTCTTTTCCTCCCATTCATTCACCTACCTTTGCTTTATATTCTGCTGTTCAAGTTCGCGATTTTCGCCCCACTCCATTTCCCGTTTGTCTAAATCGTCCTTTCTTTTACCACAGTCATTGCGTCTTTATTGTTTTCGCCTCCCTCTCACTCTCACTCACACACATACACTCCTCTCTTCTCCTCTCTGTCTGCCAGGAGTTGTACAGTTTCTTTCTACCGTTTCGGTAAATAATGGAAATTCAGTCGCAGTCCACTCCCTCTCCTTCCTCTCCCCATCTCCCCTGTAGCGAATTAGAGAAGCTGCCGTGGCTGTGGAGAAACCACGCTGACGTTGTTTGTGGCATTAATAAAATATGAATTCCCTCTGAAGTATTAAGCCGTTTTTTCTGCTGCTGCCACGGCGGCGCGGCGCGGCGCGGCGCGGCGCGGCGCGGCGCGGGGCGACGTCCCGCCTGAGTTGGTTGTGTTAGTTCCTCGTTTCGTGTCTCCTTCATGTCGTGTCCGAGCCCAGCGGGCAACAGACGCCGCCCGGGTCACTTGTGTTTTATTGAGGCCCCGGAAAGCTCCTGCAAAATGCGAGAGACACCCGCGGCTGCCCTCGCCACCGGCCTTCGATTCGCTGCGAATTGAAGGTTCTCCAAAGAAGCGATGCACTGGTTTGTGGGTCGTGAACTTCTTGGAGAGGAACAAAGGAGAACGCTGCTGTTATTGCCCAATGTTCCGTTCCAGTTGGTGTAAGCCTTTAGCGGGATCCCATTCACATTTGGAATCACCCACCATAGTTGTTGAAGCCGGTTTCAATCGACCACGTTGCATTGTGCCTTTGTGCATTGTTAAGGAAAAAAATTTCCGCCCAATCTATTTTTAAAACATTTGAGACGATACGACATTCGTAAGTCGAATATTTACTGAAGTGACAATGTCGATTCGTGTAATCATACGTAAAGTTAAAATAAATCTTTTAATCGATTTTGGTCTACGTTATTATACTTCACTCTGTAAAAGATTCCTGTCTTCCAGGTGATATTATTTTCTCCATATTTCTTTTCTCGATCATTTGGAACTCTTTCCTTCTTCCGTTCTTTAGTGTATTGTCCATGGGCGCATGTCCTGACAACGCTGTGTGTAGAGACGCTGTGTGCATTTGGCTGCTGTTACAATTTATATTTCTGATAAACCAATATTGAGAAATAATAAAATGTAATGCGTATTTACTACACGGGATAAAATATTCATGAAGTTGATTCGATTCTTTAAAGAAGTATTATCGAAACATTCGAGCAATCAGTCGTGTATGTTTACGTTGTATGAAATATTCTCAAATAAGTACTTTTTATTCAACTAAATTTTCTTCCTTAACATATGCTGTACCTGTGAAAGTTATATTAATTTATGGTCTTCGCAATTTCAGCGAAATTTGAGAAAATGCATTTATTGCTCACGATGTAAGAGTACGTCTGCGATGGTGCATAAGGCGGAAGAATTATGTTTTTCTGTCCGTGGCATTGCAGAAGGCGGCACGTGCAGATTGAATTAGCCAATTTCTCCTGCTGGAGGGCCAGCGCGGCGCCAACGCAGCGGGCTCACGCCGCCCGCTCAGCGCGACCCGTCGCCGCTCCGCTCGGCTCTTCCCAACAGACCCTGCGCTTCTCGCCCTCCCCCGCTTCCTTCCTCTCTGCCCCGTTTCGCCTGCCTTTCCCCTCTTCGCCTCTCCTCTCTTCGCCCCGCCCCGCCGCGCCTCGCTCCGTTTCACCTCGGCCCTCCCAGCAGCGCCCCGGCCCGCATCCCCCCCCCCGTAATCCGCACTACCATGTTAGTCCCCTCTCCGCTCCACCCCTCCCCATCATGACCCGCTCCGCCCTTTTCCGTCCCTCCCCGCCCAGAACCACCCGTGCCTCCGTGACCCGCCCGACCCACCCTCCCCGCCCTCCCACTCCCTGCTCAGCCTCGGCCCGTTCTTCTCCGCCTCGCCCCGCCCCGCCCCACGCCTGCCCTGCCCCGCTCCGCTCCGCCCCGCCCCGCCCCGCCCCGCTCCGCCCAGCCCCGCTCCGCCCCGCCCTGCTCCGCTCCGCCCCGCCCCGTCCCCCCGCCCCACCCTGCCCTGGCCTGCCCTGCCCTACCCTACCCTGCCCCGCCCCGTTTCGTGCCGTCCTGTATACTCCAGTTTATCTCGACCCGCTCTGCGCCGACACTCCAAGATCACCTCCCATCGCGACCTATCCTGACACATCCCGATCTTCCCGGTTCTACCCCATTCCTCTCCGTCCAACCCGCCACCCTCTGCCCAGCGACCTGATGCGCTAGACTAGATCTGACACAGCAACCGATGCTGCGATCTTCACACTCACCGAGAAGTCTTCCTCTCCGATGGACCCTCCGCCCACTTTCTCCATAAGGCTTCACGCACTGCATGGAAAGGACACTCCGCCAGACGGAATGACCCTGCGGCGGTGCTACAGGGAACGGAAAGATATTAATGGCGACCTGTGGTGAAGAAGTTGAGTTTTCCATGGGAATGTGTGTATGCGAGAAAGACAGAAAGCAACAAAAGGGAGAAAGAGAACAAGAGAGAGCGCGTTCAGAAGAAAATACTTATGAAGTCGATTAAATTTTTGAAAGAAGCATTATTGAAATATTCAAGCAGTCAGTTGAACATGTGTAAGTTGTATGAAATATTCTCAGGGTTGTTTTATTCGACTTCGGAAGTTTCTTCCGTAATATATGCTATATCTATGCAATGTCCCTGGCGTAGTTGAGCAATTTTTCTTATGGGAAAGAAGAATGTGCTATTATAAAAATGGGTCAGATTTTTCGTTACCTCCTTCGAAATTCATCAAAACTTGAAAATGGTTTTTCACGTTCTCTTACTACCTTATTGTTGAAATTTTTCTTTAAATATATTGATTCTCAATGAAATTTCTTCAAACTTAGATTTATAAATAATATAACGTACAATTTGTTTAAAATGTGAAAATTTTTTGTAGTAATTTTAACACCCATTGGGAGAATTTTGCAAAAGAGTCAGAAGTTTTGAAAAACGGTTCCAAATATTTGGAATTTTTTATATTGCTTAACTACATCATTTCGTATAAAGCTTGATATATAAAAAATAGGGATTTGCGCGTAATTTTGAGTTACATGTCGAGTGAAGATTTGGTATTTGGATGATAAATTCACTGGTGCGTTAAGAATTCTTTGTAGCAGACAAGCAGAATAGAACCGTCATAGTGAAAAGAACAGATTCTCGATTCCAAAACCAAAGCGCTCGAGCTTAAGTTTCTCAGGTCTGGCACAGATGTCGCCTTTAACTTTTATGTAAGAATGTAGGACAGTACACTGAATTCAATGACAGGCTCGCTGTTTTTATTAAAGCTTGAATTTTCCAAACTTAAGTGTACGTATGACGTTCACTCTTCAAATGAAACAATAAAGTATGTATGGTTGGAGCACTACTAGTTCATTCTTCAAATGAAATGATTAAGTATGTGTGGCTTTAGTGCCGCTACTTTCTAAAGAGTTTCATTTAATAAGATGTCTTATTTCGGTTAAATTAATTGAGGATTTCAAAATTAAGAAATCATAAAAAAACCATAAAAATTCATTCTCATATTTGGTATTTAATTTTTGAAGACGATGGAGGGTGAGTTCGTCCAAGTGAGTGTGCACAATATCGAAGAGTTTTCTATTTACTTGTTCCACAGAGTAAAGACTTTACTTCGGCTCCTGTCACTTTAGTGCAGGGTCCGAAGGTGAAGAAAACGAGGCGGAGAGAGCCGTTCCGCTTCTCAATCTCACTGCGCCTTTTCGCAGGTAGTACGACTCGGCGGCGGCGGCGGGGGCGGCATTGTTTCGGGCAGCGGCGGCGGGGCGTCAGAGTGAGGGATGAAGCTAGCGGCGCGCGCGGCAATTCGGACGTGAAAGACAGCGCTCTCCCCCTTCGCCGCCGCCTGTTAGCGTCGTCTCCGCCGCCGCTCTCTCGCGCTCTCCGCCCGCCTGCTTTTATTCGTCTCTTCGCCCACCGGATTTCCGCGGTCGCCCCGCGGCGGCGAAGGGGAGGCGCTCTCCGTTGAAGTTCTTTGCAATTAAGCTTGTAACTTGCCGGAGTGCGCCGCCACCAATCTAGAGGTCCGCACCGTCTGCCTTCCTTTATCATTTTAACCCTCCCGTCTTCTACCCCGGGACCTCGTATTCTCTTCCGCCACTGCGTGTTACTTCCGCTGCTTTTAAGTGCAGCTCTAGTACACGTAAGATGATCTGCTCTACCCATTGTCCGTTTGCCCCTCCAACCCTGCCAGCAGCCACCGAGAACGCCGACTTTGGCTGCGAATCCCCAGCGACGTTTTTTCGGTGTCGCGCTGCAGACTTTATTTTTATTGAGTTCTCGAAGAAAAAGTCGCCAGTTCTCTGCGTTCCTTCAGAAGGAGTAAGTTAAATTACTCGTCTTCTACTAGTTCTCCCGGAGTTTCCTTTACCTACAGCTGAAGGCGGGGAGACATGTCCAAGTGGACGAGACATTTGGGAAGTGGAAGCATTTTTATTTTTATTTTCAGAATTAGAGAAAGGTTTCTTATTGGAAGCTGGTAATTATCGTTCAGGGCACGTTTGTTTCTCCCTCCCCTTATCGAATATTCGCAGAATTTTTAGGTTAGTTGACATTAATTGTAAGTTACTGGTTATGAATACAAAATGAACTAGGTAGATCCCACACGATGCTGCTCCCGAAGACATTCTAATCCACAATGCTGTAGCTGAGCCGCGAAGAAAACTTTAACTGCGCATGCGCCGAAAGTTTGTTTTGCAGCTTTACCCCTACATTGTCGCGGGGCCTTTTCAACGTCACTTCGCCCCCTGGGCTGTCTCAGAGCTTTGAGTTACAGATCGTCGAGCATGATTCCGCCGCTCCTATAGCAGCATTCTGCTGCAGGTCACTAATTCTTAATACAGTAAATTCGGTCTAAACCGGAACCTGTATAAGCGGGGAACCTACCTTAATCGGAAAATTTCTCCGGCCCGTGAAGTTAAATGGAATTTTACACAGCATAAAATGGAACCTGTCCAACGTGGAAACGGAACGGTTTTTCATGATTTGCAGTGAAAAAAAACTTATAAAAAGGATTTCCGTGAACTTAATGTAATTGACAGAGAAACGCGAGGTACTCCTAATGGAAGGGAATGCATCTGCAAGTCAGTTTTACTTTCTCTGTCTCTGTGATAGGTTTTAGTCGTGGCAGCCGCACAGTGAAGGAGACGGACTTCAGCTCTCAGCGTGAAATTCGACTTTGGGGTTGTTTTATCTCAAGGCGTAGATCGTAAGGAAATTTCCTCCCTTCCAGGTCTCTGAGCGTGGGAAGGTGTACGGGCATAGCTTCTATTCACGCATCTTCGACCAATCTTTGTGATTCGCAACCCTTCGGTCAGAACAGTGTTGGTCAAGGGTATCAGAGAGACATAGTACTCTGGGCTGTGACGCATGCTGCGTTGAAAGTGCGAGTGGGTTGTTCGGCTGCAGCCACTAAGCAGTGGGTAGTGTATTTTGAATTTCACAACGGTCTTCAACAATGGTTGAAAAAAAACAACACACAATTGTAAATATTAAAGATTTTCAACTTCAGAAAACATAATTGAAACGGTGTTAGCAAGTGGGAAAACCAAAAACGCAAAAAAATAAAATAAAAATAAAATAAAATAAAAAAATTTAAAAAAATAAAATAAATTGATGAATGTAGGTAAAATATTATTTTAGTACACAGTTGTGAAGATTTTACTTTTAATTATCAGAAATATTTTAATATTAATTTATTGGTGCTTTCTTCCATAATTACGTTGTATGTAAATAATTTTTTACAATTATAACAAAGTCATCTAATTTACTAATTTCAGGACGGAAATATCAATATAACAAGTCATAAAATGGACAACCGTGTATAAAACGGAATAATTTTTAGTCCCGATCGATTCCAGCTTAGATTTGACTGTATTTTCTATTGTGGGATGGTTGTGAACTCAAAAGGTAAGCCGCTGATGTAATTATTTCATCTCCTTTAATTCCCTCGCTACGCTCTCAATGAAAGACTTCTTTCGTTTCCTTATTCTTTAGCGCTGAAAATGCTGAATCTTCAACTAATTTTCAATACGTATGGCGATGGAAAAAGAAAAACGATGCAACCTCCAGCCATATCAAAGATGTTCATGGTTTTGGTAAATACCCAGAGACTCGATAAAACTCCAAAAGCAATGAAGAAGTTTCTATTTTGACTGAGAAGTGCAGTAATTTGCTGGTGGCATTCTTCATATTTTCATACTACGTATATCGACTTAATTCGCGTCCTTATTGTGTCTCTGCTGACTTCATGTTACTGTAAAGCTCCAAGTAAGAAGCCGTCCACCATTAAATGTTTTAGTCACGTGTTGCATAATTAAACAACTTGTTTTGCATTCTTGGTATGTAAAGAAGTTGGTATGTAGCGCAGTATGTGCGTTGTACTAACTGATTGCAAGATTCGTGAAAAACGTTTTAGTTAAAACATTTAATTTATTGTCGTGTGATTACGTAATTCGTTTGTTCTTGAGCAGTGTGCCCGATAGGTTTGGAAGATGTAGTTCTATTCAGCAGCATTTTTGCTGCTGCAGGACACTAGTTCTTAAAATGTTCTATTGTATTGCGCGGTGGTTGTATAATCGTTATTTGATTGGCATTATTTCCATTTCGTAGTATTTAAAGACTTTGTATATAACACGTTTGTGAGAGCATAGGTCGAGTGACAGAGTTTCAGAGCTTCGATTGATTGATTGAGTAGTGATTGAGTCAACTGCTCAGGTCGTGAGTATCGTAAGTGTAGTGCGTGTTTTTCCCGCGAGAGATGGCAATGATCTTTCACCGCTGGATGGCGACGAGATATCTCCCAGGAGATATCTCCCACGAGATATCTCCCATCAGCAGAGCACCGCCGCAGCCTGAACAAGCTCTAAGCTCCCGATTGGTCTTCCGGCATCTGTAGTACGTATGTCAGTGGGCGAAAGTAAAAGGGCGATGATAAACCAAGGAAGAAGAAGGAAAGAATCCCGCGGTTCGGGGCCTGTTTGTAGGGGGTAATGCTCCGGCATTCGCCTCGAGTTCCCAGCTTTGTAAATATTATGCATCGAAAGAGAAGCAGCCATAAGATAACGGCATCACAAAGGAATTGTCGAAATCATTGTTTTAAGTTAGTTAATGCCTTATTTTACGTGGCGAGACTCGGGCCATCAGGCCCGCTCTTCCGTCTAACCACGCAAATTTCGCTACGCTCCTTTCACCACCTAGCGGAGAAAGGAGGTATTATCTTGGGCGACGAAACAGGCGGATCTCAATTCTGCTCAGAGGCTTCTTTTAGGCTTGAGGATCTTTTACATGCAGTAATCTACCACATGGGGCAGCCGGCTTTACTTTCCCTCCGAAGGAAGGCGTACGAAGGATTTTTTCACCCTTAAAAATCCACGGCTTCGATCGGGTTTGAACCCGCAAACTCGGGTACAACAATCCGGTACGCTGACCGTTATACCACCGAATCCGCAAAAGTTAAGTTATACTCTAAAAACAAAAAGGCGGAAAAAAACTATCGAGTCGTGGTCACACACGACCGTTTAAATGATCCGGCGACAGAGCGGGACAGGAGTTTCCTTCTGCCGGCGGCGGAGCCGGCCACACCCTCGTTGGCGAATATATAAACAGTTGGCGAAAAATAAAACAGAAACAAACAAACAAAAATAAACGGGATGCACGAACATTTGGCCTTGCTCACTCGACAGAGCATTTTCGAGTGCAATGGGAGGGGACCAAAGGTAGTTATAATGGAGTTAAGTTGTAGTATATTAGCTCGAAAAAGTTTTAAAATTTGTGTTTTGTGTGAAAGGACTAGTGAAAATTTGTTGTGCCAAGTTTAATAAAAATACCTGAATTTTGGCCGGCCAAGTTCACGGAGGTAGTGGGTCTATAATTAAGGTTATGTTGAGTTAAGTTAGAAAAAGAAATGGAAAAAAGGAACTGTCGTCTAGAGACATCTTGGTTTGGTCCGCAAACGGATGAATCAACCGCTGAAGCAGGTCTGGCGGTTCTACACATGTTCGTAATCATTATGGAAAGGCGGCACAATATCTCCTTGTATGTAACCCTTCTTCCAACTACTGCATTCAGGTGTGAACACTTTAGGATTGTTAGTTTTTGGATGAAAATCAGAGACAGCGGTAAAACCGCGTTTGTATTTGCAAGGGCTATGTTAGGAAAACAACTGGTGGAGTAACTCGAATTAAAGGAAGAGGTGCAAAATGAAGCGTTGCACAGTATACTGTCAAATGAGGTCACAAAGAAACCGCCTTTAAAATGTTCTCACTGAAGCAGCCACAAACACTAAATCCAAATCTTTCCAAAACTATGTTAGCCTTTCAAATCTTTACATATTTCTGCCTCTCCGTGCAGAAGTAGGTTAGGATATCTGGAATGGCTGAAGGGTTCGACGTCGCTTGTTTGCTCTTGGAATATCGGTATTTTCCAAGCTCTGGATATTCGCGCGGCATCGGCGCGTTTTCCTAAAGGGTGGCGTGGACGTGGCGGGACAATCCATGTCGAAACATAAGGAGTGGATTCAGGGATATGAGTGGAGGAATCCGAATACCGCAATTGCAGTTTATAAATACTTTAGTTGAGCTGTACATTGGACCTTACGAAACACCCATCGTATTAATTTTTATTTAGCAGTTTGATTTCTGTAAGGTGCTTGGTAGTGCTCTTCAAAAACGTTGACTTGTGATGTATGTTTTATTTTATTATCACACCCGATGTTGATCGTTTGATTATTCTTTTTACAAGGCAGCTCCCTCGATCTCATTGATCTCATCGCCTTTCAGCAAGCATCTAGAAGTCACCGTCTACAACACATCTTCGGTTATGTTTTTCTCTACGAATCTTTTCAGATACTTGAATAACCGTGCAAACTTTCTTTCACAACATTTCGTGCCTTTTAATGCCCCTTTTTGAAAAACCTTTAAATGTAATTTTCACCCTTAGTACTGCATATATTTTAATACTAGTTTAGCTTGTTTTGTGCTCAGATGGGTACAGTTTTGCTTCAGGAACTCTCTGCTTTCTACCCGTCCCTATTCTGCTACTCACAGTGGCAAGGTGCTCGTGGATTCATTTAGCCGTGGCCTCCTGCAACCTCTGAATCGATTGCCGCCTTCTCTCTCCGGGCTGCTCATCGAGCCAACCGCGAGTTTACTTTCCTCGGCGCCCGCGGAGGCTTTTTCGCGGATTCTCCCTGAATGGGAGGGCGCTGCCTTCAGAAGCGCTGCTCAAACGCCGCGCCGCGCCGCGCCGCCCCGCCCTTTCGGCCGAGTGCTTGGCCGGTGGCGGCGCGGCGCAGCCCAAAGGGGAAGAATGAAAAACAACTCGCCGCCCGCTGTGGCCGTCTCCGCTGAAAGGATCGCCGCCCACCGCTCAGCCCGCGAGCGGGTAATGGGGGCTGCGTAGTGGGAGAGGAAGTCCGTGTGGCTGCCGTCGGGACGAAGAGCCCGAGTGCAGTTGCCCAGATGTATTAAGTGGGATATCTGGAGGATTGTGGGAGAGAAAATGTTAGACAAAAATTAGTGGGCATCCAAGATGGGGAAAATACATATGATAATAATAAAACATGAATGAGGCAGCTGCTCGCACAAAAAACTAGTAATTGTGTGTGAAGATATCATGTTGACTTATATTACATTGAATTTCCTGGAGGGTCTCCAATTGGCCTGATGCAAAATTGACGATTGTTTGGTTAATCTGTTTTATTTTGGAAAAAGGATACTTGGCAGTCAGTCATCAGCCGAGTGATTCTACATCACATTCTTAATTTGAATGGAGCAACGCTGTTATAAGTTAAATTTCCATAAACTTATTTGGGAGCTAATGGCAAACAGAGTTTAACAGTACTATCTAGTATTCGGAATCCTCATATTGATACTCACCAACTTACACGGTAAATACACAAAAACAGCGTAAATAACTACATTGTAAACAAGCTAATCATCGGAGAGGTGGTCAAGCGCATGAACGCCAGAACACTTCTACATGAAACAACTTGGTTGCTAGGACCAATTGTGACGTACTAGAAAGGAATAACACAGACGACTCTTTCTGTTGGATATTTACAATATATTTACAATATTTTTACAATTAATGTATACAGATTATAATACAAAATTTAACCCCTTGGCAACCTTTCAATTCTCTTAGCCGCGAAACCCCGCGACCGTCCCTAGGCCTAGCCCAGAACCACTGCTCGGAAGCAGCAAAAAGCAACGCGAGGTGCGAAGCTGTCGGACATAGAGTCCCGTAACTACAGAAGTTACATGGCCTGTCGCCAAACCGATCTTCGACCTGAAGATCACGAGCAAAGATAGCACTGGAGATACCCCTCGTCTTTCGCCACTCTGCGTATCCTGCGAGGCGCATGTCGGCGCAGCCTAAAGTATCCGTCGGCTCGCCCCCACTCTACAAGCGCGGGCGTCATTCGGCTCGCTGGCCAGCCCTTCCAGGGCTGCAACCGACTTCACGAAGACTCGCGCCCGCGCGCGGCCTTTTCTCCCAGTTATTTGCGTACCGGGATATTCCGGCCGGCGTGGCGCCGCCGCCTTTCACCCCCATTCCACCTCCGGCTTAGGAGCGGGTTTCCCCGGAGCGGCCCGCCGCAGCGGCGCCGTACCCCGCGACGCCACACAATATCACTGTGCAAATATATTTATATCATGATAAATACGAAATATCTCGTTAGAATGGTTCCTTTTGCATGGGAATCCCCTTCGCAAAGGGATGGATGAGTAGATTAATATCGCAGTGGACGGAATCAGCAGCACGGAACTTCGGCTCAAACTTTACATATTTTGCGACCAGATAGTTGAAACTGATTTGCAACACCTTGGGTAACGCGAGCTCTGAGAGTTTTGCACATTCGTTCTCGTTGGCTACAGGAGCTGAATAAGAATTTCAATCCCATTTGGAGCTCTCTAAATTTGGTTCAATTAAGTTAGAATTTATTACTGCGAATAAGAAATTTGAACTTTTAATAATATTTTGTTTTATTTTCACTTTTTCTCAATTGAATAACCTAATATTTTAGAGAAATCTTAAATACTGCATTATATATTAGTAATATTCATTGATAAGTTGAATACAGTATGAAAACTTCTATTTACAACAAATTCTGAGATTGTCGTAAACGCGAAAGTATGTGAAATAATTAATTACTTGAAAAGAAAATAGTTTAATAGAGAGTGTGGTCCAGGAGAGGAAACATCAGTATTGTGGGAGGCCACTGTATCGGTTATTCTGAGCAAAAAAAGTTCATGTGCATAGGTGGTACAGTTGACACTCTACAAAACATTCCCGAAACTGCAATTTTGAACCATTCCCGTTCAATGCAATTTTCAACTCTTGTGAGAACACGGTGTGATTTGTCTGAATGCATCTTGACATTCCTTTATTGAGACGACAGTATCCATTATGCATTGCAACAATTCCTTTCGTGTATTAACTTTTGTGTTGTTCACTTCTTGTTTCATCTAACCCCGTAAAATATCTATCAGGTTTGGGTCTGGAGATCTTGGGGACCACAGAATGGTACCGTCCCGACCGATCAACAGATTGGGAAATGTGTCATGGAGGTGGTGAATCACTTGTCGAAAAGAACAAGAAGCTCCGTCATGCTGAAATCCGCAGGGCCAAAAGAACATTCTCTGGTTGTTCTGGTAATTCATTTTGCAGAAAGTAAAGGTAATTTTGTTCTGTCATACGATCACGTAAAATGATGAGACCAACAGCATGTCATCACTCATAGCGCACCACACATTCACAAAGAAACGTTGTTGATAATTGGTTTCCACAGTACCATGTGGATTATTGAGAGACCATAGATGCGCGTTACGCGTGTTGTGTATTCCGTTACGGTTGGAAGTTCCTTCATCGGTGAACATTGTGAATGGACACAATTGGAGATCAGTACGTAACAAAACTGTAGCCGCATGGCATTGTCTCCTGTGTGTAGATTTTGCACACGGTGTGACTGAAATGAGTACAAGCAATCTTCACGCAATTCTTCTCCAAACGCGAGTTTGCAAAACACAGACGTCCAGATAGTCTTCGCTAGCACGCTAGTTGTAGTGTACGCTGTGCCATTTGAAGAATGTCTGCCTGTTTTTCCACATGTTGATGTGCTCGTTTTACTGAAAGATGAGCTCGGAGTACTTTTCCGCGTTCACGCAATGTCCTGACGCCGTGATAAACACCCTCACATTCCTAATACTGCACATACGAAACCGTCGATGGTATATTTCTACAGCTACGATCATCACAAAACCCGCATACATAAAACAAATCAGCATATTCATTTGTGAAGATGTGCGGCATTTTGTACAACAGGCTTACAATGTTGAACCAACAATAATAACTGACATGTCATAGATGTTTCAGAAAGTGGCGTAGTGCGGCGGGAAGAAAGGTTATTTTTCGGCGCCTAATCCAAAATACATTAGTCAAGTGGCTCTGCCTTGGAAATCCGTTGGAAAGGGATACAAGTTCATATGAACTTTTTTTGCTCGGTGACCAATGTAGTGGCCTCCCAAAATATTGACGTTTTCTTCTGAGACACCCGTGTACAGAACAATTTGACCATATAATGCTATAACAGCATTGATAAATTTTTTGTGGAGTAAGAAAAAACATTGATTCTAAAATTGATATTTCATTGTCACCCCGAATGAGTGAAATTTTGGAGAACTTCGTCATAATTGTTTTCAATTTCTCAATTCAGATGTGGGTTTGAGATGATGTCTCTACGCAGGGAAAGGTGTCTCTACACGGACTGTGCTTCTTGCCCGTTATCGTATAGCAGAGAAGTCTGTGTTGACAGACAACTGTATACATTTCACTGACGACAGGCTGATAACTGGCAAGAAATATTGCCTGTGTAAAGGCACCTTAATGATTTCCAAATTCGACGCATGTACAACAGCCCAACGTGTAAAATATGTTGTACAGTACAGTATTGCCACCCGTAGTGCGGCCTGGGTAGGCTGGAGGGAAGTGCCGTGCGTGGCGGAGGTGACTGGTGGCGCGGCGGGCGGCCATGGGCCCCTGGAGAGACGGCCATTGGGCGCCGGGCGCGGAGGGCTTGTTCCGGCTGGCAGCCTCGCTCGGCGTTGAATTATAAAGCAGCGCTTGTTTTACAATAGGGCCCTTTATTAGCCTTCGGTGCCGGCGCGCCTTCAGGGCCGTGTGAATGTCGCGGAGGTTTGCGGTGTGGTGTAGAGCTTTCGGGAAACTAGTTTAAGTTGTCTGTTGGAACGTGGTCACCAAGAGGAGACCTGGACGCACCGCGGTGGTGTCAGCAGTAGTTACATATTCTGTCGTCGAAATGAAAGTTCCGCTATACTCAGAGATTGCCAGTTTAAATGGATAAGACACAACATACATTTGTGGTTTCCTTTACAAAAAATGCGAAAGTATAAGCAGAATTGTAACCCAATCTTGATAGATAAGGGTTGCGATTGTTTTCTTGTCGCGTTCGTTGTATGGGAGGAGCTGAGATTCGGAAGTCAGATTCATCATTGTTTTCTCGTTCCATTCTATGTAGGTTTCCAGAAAAGCGCTCTTTGCATTTAGTCTCATAAAAACTCAAAACACTGTTATTTTGATGTAGAGAGCTTGTGTACCACCTGTTGAGAGTTGCATATAAAGCGAGAATATCACTAATAATAAATTAACCTGAAAACACCGATGAATTTGACTTTTGTCCTACGATTCGCAGCCCCTCCTATATCATTATGCCTTTCAGAGTAGGATCTAATCTAAATAATTACGAACGGAATAGTTCAAAGTAAATTAATAAAATAATTATTTCAGAACGGTTTAAAAAGAAACAAAACTGGACAACTACACAGTTCATTTGAGATGAAAAATGTTAATAAATTAAACATTTTAATGCCATCTTAATACAAAAGTTGATGTAATACTACCCGCAGTACAGTTAAGTATTGAGGGTTTGCGGAACAGCAGTGCGGGCAGGGGCATGATTGCGGGGGAGCGGGACTAACACGCGAAAGGGCAGGGTGGCTGGACAGGGAGAGGGCACAGCATCGCAGAGAGAGAGAGGGGGGGGGGAAGAGGAAGGGGTTGTAATGGAGGGGGCGTGATGCCTATGTAAAATTGGTTACATTCCTTCAAAGATACTTCTGAACGAGCTTTACGGAATACATGTTTATATTCATTACTATAACAGGATTAAGTATTCTATAGTAGGGCAAAAACTTTATTTTCAGGATTTTTATCACTGAACTATGTTCAAAACCCTTTTTACTCTTTTGACACGCACGGCACTGCACTTACCATCTCACGTCAATCCCACGGCATACGTACCATCTTACGGCACAGGGGTTTGTAACTGAGGTCGAAGCATACCAAGACATGTCCCAAACTGCCTCTGCAAGCTGAGCTCTCCGACTATAACGTAAGATACTGATGCCGATAACTTACTAAACGTTCCTCGCAAGTTCTAATATCATAAAACGAGGCAGTGTCTGCAAAAGCTACGAATATCCTTTTATCCGTGTAAAATCTCGTGTAAACTCGAACGTATCTCTTCATCTGAGTTATCTGAAGAAATTTTAATTCAGCAGCCATTCTTTCACGTGATAACGGTTTGCCTTTCAAAACAGTGCTGAGGTTTCTGTTCCGTCAGGAAACAATTTTTAAAAAAATATCTATAAAATAAGTGGGCTGGAAAGCAATGCGTATATTTCTTAACCGAAATATTAGGAGGTTTATTGATAATTTTCAATATTGAAATACAATTCTTCCATTGTTTACAGTACCATTCCGTCAACGTAGGTAACAAATTATGTAATTTAATTTACTTAAATTACTTGAGTCATTATGTGTGTGTTATGTATGTTTTGTTGGTTTTCATATGTTTAACATATTTGTATAAATAGCCAAATGTTAGTGAGATTTTACGGCAATTAGTGGATGTTCACGCTGTTTATTAGATTTTATTTATAGCTACATAGCTTTAGGTGTATAACTAGCCAAAGGACTCCGTATTTTTAGCCGTATCTTATATGAGGAAAAGGAATGGCCTGGTGTGGCTTTCCTTTTGACTCACGTGGTTCTTCCTGCTGTGACCGCTAAAATTGTTGCAACCACCTTGTTGTGACTGCGGCAGTTGTAAATATTCGTTATATTGCTTATTTGAGGGAGATGTCCAGTAAGAATTAAATTAAATAATCACCGCACATTGTGATAGGCGACCAGGCGACGACCAAAATCATACAATCCTTAATTTGCCACGATATACCTATTCTCAAAAATGATAAAGTTGGTTGAGGCATTTAGGACGAGTTAACCGTCGAACACCGTAATTTTCATTTTAACTCGTTTAGAAGAACGTTTAAAAATATCCTGAGGTATGCCTGAGAAAATTTCTTGAACATAGTTCCTGATGGGGAAACGCATGGTCTCGTGCTTGAAACGGCGTGAAGTCACATTTCTCATAGATTGCTGTTTAATACTTGTCTGTACTTTTTTTTATATTAATAGACTGAAGAAATGTATTCGGAATAATTTCCAATTTATTTCATTCTTTTTATTCGTATTTGTGCTGTTGTATACGTAGGCTCGATCCTTTTATCTTTCTTATCCTGTAATCATCTAAGAACCAAAGAACTCTTCAAATCCTGTAAACTTCTCTTGCAGTAAATATCTGCAAAACAAAATTGGAGACCTCATTTCATTCCGACTGTAGCAAGTTTCCTTACTCTTTCCCGTCCTTAACTGGAGTATCCGGTCCTCGAAATCAGCGTGCACTTGTTTTAGGTAAGGCGCCCGCCACTGTCGCCCCTAGTCCTCACCGGCGACGCTCTCCTCCGCTGCTTCCGAAGCAATTAATGCGAAAATTCTCGGCGCTGTCTTCACTTCTGGCGCGCGCTATCCTGGCTGCGTTCTGGACCATGGGTTGGAGTCCTCTTCCAACTACTCTTTTTCTTATGATGTACCTTCTGCGAGGGACTCGCTCTCCTCCTATTATTTCGTACTCAATTATGCGAATTTCAGGATTCTTTCTTCTCAGATTTTTTCTCCTTCTCGTGTCGTTTTTATGTGAGATTCCACATGTTGAACTGCAAATTCGTTATCATTAGTTCTCGCATTCGTTCCCTTTAAATGCTGTACTCTTAGACATGTGTGAAGGGAATATCGTGTGAAGTGAAAGCAGGTGGAGTGTGTAATGACACGGGACTTAATTTCTCTGAGACGCTGGAGTGTTTGTGAGAAGGAACGTTCCAATGAATCGGTGCATGAAAGTTTAATTAAAGTTTCATTGTGGTAGCTCCTGATAGAAAACATTGAGCGTCACTGTAGGCAAAGATGTATAGTTAAATTACCACTAGACTTGGGCAATCTCCACCGCTCCTAAAATGCCGTCTCTAACTCCATCTCTCCGAGTAAATCGGATAGCATCCCAACGCCACTTCCACTGTTGTCATTTTCACAATCAGCTCCTAAACACCGTTGTTCTTGCAGCTTGTTCAACCGCTATTGCAAATGACGTAGCCGACGTCTCCTCCATCGTTGAGTGGCCACGAGCTGCGTCGCCGCCGCCTGCGCTAGATGGAGCCTCCGCCGGCGCTATCGATCCACCGACGCCTCCGACGCGGAGATCATCGCGGATTTCCTCAGCCGCTTCGCCGCCGCCTCCTTGAGCCGCGCCGCCCGTCGCCCCACCCCCTCACGCCGCCTTGTCTCCAGCTCCGTCGTCTGGAGTGGCCTTGCCGGATACTCGGCCCGTTGTCCTTCAATGTCCACGTTCGCGTTTGTGACATGGCACGTAGCGGAAATGTTTGTTTTGAAGAGTCTAGTCATGAATGTACGGGTGAAGTGACCTGATCTGTTAGTAACGCGGCTTTAAGAATCCTGACATATTTTTCGTTCAGGGAAGATAGGCCAAGTTGCCAGGCACCTGACGTATTTTGTGCCGTTATGGATCAACAGCGTTTCTGTCATCGTAACACCCTTTCTCTTGACCTCTCGACAAGTAGACCGTCAAAATCTTACAAACCAAAATAAAAGGTTCGGAATTCTGACCCGTCGAAACCAGGGTCCGTTAACTGTTTCACGTTCCGGGTTTTTGGCTAACCTAATTAACATATTAATAACAAGTGGCCTGTAGCAGCAAAAGTGTTGCTGAACAAATCCACAACAATGCTTTTCCAAAATGTAGTACACACACTGCTCAAGAACAACAAGTATGATTTCATGAATATCACAATAATATAATATAATATAGTAGTTATACAGTGCAACAGTTCTTTACTTACCAAGAATATAAAACAAAAATGCTGTTCGGTGACGCAACGCGTGAAAGCAAATATTTGAAGACCGGCGGTCTTTTCCATGAAACCTAGCTGTCGCATAACATCTGCTGTGTTAAGCAGGGACGCACTGGATATGAAAATTCAATAAGTATAAGAATAGGCGGAATAATAATAGGCTGCTCCCCGGATTCTCACGAAAACAGGGACACCTCTTACAAGGCAGGAGGTTGCGTAGTTTTCTTTGAATTTGCGCGCGCATTGGAAATTGGTTGGTTGCTTGTTAGTTAGTCATTCTGGGCGTGTCAACAGATTAGATGAGGCGCGTCAACAGATAGTCCCTTAAGTGCAGTGCATGCTTTTCCTCCGGAAGTGGCGGTAATCTCCCCCTCTGTATGGCGAGATTTTGCACCGATCTACTGTCGACTAGCGGGGTTTCCCTCAACCAGATATCTCCCACCAGCGGGGCACTGCGCCAGCCGAGACACGCTCTAAGCTCCCGACCGGTCTCCCGGAATGTATGGTGGTGTAGTGCATGTGTTGCAAGTGTTAGTGTGTGTGTAAGGGGAGCGAATAGGACAAGGAAGAGGACGGAAAGATCGCACGCGGTCCGTGGCCCGTTTGTTAGGGCACTGCTCCGGCTTTCGCCTGGTGTTGATCGGAGAAACCACGGAAATTTACCAATCAGAGCGGCTTACCGCTTGGTATCTCCTCCAGATAGCGACTAAATTCGACCTAACTGATAAGCTAATGTCAAAAATTCTGCCACCATCGGGATTCGAACCTAGGACCTGTTGGAGGGACTGTAGTGACATTAGTTGATGCCCAATCTCTTTCGGTTGGATATTAGTAATGTAGCAGATAATAATTTTAATAATAAATAGTAGTAATGTCCTTATTTCTGGCGATTATGCCTGATTTTGCGCCTAGCGACTTCTGCATTTATACTTCCACCCAACGAGGAATTTTCTCTCTAAGGCATTCGTTCTACAGAAATAGAACTTCTGAGGCACGCACGATGTGGAAGCGACCCCGAACGAGGTTGCCTGTGGATTTGATAGTGGATTTTATTGCCGGTATAAAAGTCTTCGTATCTTGAGGAAACCTTTGATTATAATTAGAAACTGGGGCCTATTGCATGTCATTGGACTTCACTGCTATCTCACTTCTGTAAATTACCGCCTCTTTTTTCAGATAATTGCAGTTTGTTTTGCATTCTATGTCCCTGTCTACTATCCATACATGACGTTTCCTTACGGACTTGCATTTCCTTTCCACCTTTGAGTGAAATGACCTCACAAAAGGATAAGACCCTGAAACTGTTAAATGTCCGCTACTCTCTGAAATTGCGGCAAAGCTGCATGTACTTAGAAAATGTATGGTCTCTAATTTGATATACGAAATGGCCCATATTTGTATTGGCTTAACAAGCAATTCTCGTTTAAACTACGGTAGTAAGAACTGAAAAATGTGTTGTATTATTTACAATGATTACGAAAACATATTTTTTTTGCAATCACTACTATTATTTTAGTAATCCCTTGCAAAATGTTTGAACAAATTAGATCGCGGGTGCGCACATCTCTTTTAACGTTATCCTTACTTTTGTGAACGAGGCGGTATTGCATACGTAGTGAGAGCGACGCAGCGGCAATCAGTAACATGAAAACTGTAATTACTCCAATTGAGGCGATCTTCCGATGTTTAAAATGATTTCGGGAAAACGCAGTTGAAAGTTAAATCGCTTTTAATTAATAGTGCTTTGGAAGAAAAATCGATCTCCGAAGATTCAGAAGAAAGAAACTCCTTTGTAAATCACATATTAAGTGATTCAAGGAGGAAGTCTAGTAAGTAAAATGATAAATAAGTAATTCAAAGAGGAAGTCTAAGTAAAATTATAAATAAATAATTCAAGGAGGAAATCTACGAAGTAAAATGATAAATAAGTTTAATAAGTAAAGGTGTGCAGGAGGTCTTCGAGATGGAGATATGATCGGGCAAGTGAAGATGAAGGAAAACTGAGGGAAACAAATACTGAGGAATGCAGAAGGTTTGAATGGTTTTCAAAGAGAAGTAAATTTGTTATGCTTTCTGTGAATCTGGATCAGATAAATATATTAAAAATAATCAGAGTAGATCAAAAATTGTTAACGAACAGTACAACATCCACAGAAAAAGTGGAAGAATGATGTGACGTTTTGACGTGATGTACACTAAGCATTCAACCACTCGGGGAGAAACAGGCAGAGTGTTTCCTTCTTACATTTCTAAAGTACAGAGAGAAAAAGTATTGAAATCACCTCAACTATGCGAGTAATACAATTGAAGTTTTGATGGTAAAATCCCCGTTTTGTGTTCTTTTGACCTGCAACTTCACACACTCGTCAGGATGAAGATGTATTAGCGCTTTTGCCCCGAAAATCGGGATGTATGGATGGCAGGTGTGTCGCGAGAAACGTCTAGGTTCGATGTTTTTGAGATAAAACTCGGTAAATACGCCAGGAGTAAGATCTAGTTGAGCCGTTCCGGGGAACATTGAGATATTTTAATATTTGGGGGTGCTTTACTGAGTGCCCCTACATTTTAAAAATTTCTTGCAAACGGCTCCAAATTTTTCTTCATTTTTTTCTGCTAGAATAGAGGTAACTGCTTATATACAAATTTATTGTATTTCTTATTTTCAGTGAAGCCCTGGAATTTTCAAAATTGCAATGTTATAATTTATTTTTGAACATGTTCTACATCTCCAATATTGACGCCAGAAATTTCTTGCTCAATGAAAATTATCCTTCAATTGGAGATCTTTAAATAATGCAATGAACTTTTTTTATTAAAAACAATATGAGTAGTTATAGAGTAAGGTGTCTAGTGACAACAAGAGGTATGGTGTTGGTCTGGGGCGCTTTCGCACTGGTTAGTGCAGGCGTGCCCAAAGCGCCTGGGCGACTGTGCACACTTCCCGCCGAACGCTGCGGCAGAGCGGGTGGCGGCGCGAGGGCGCGGGCGTTTGCTACCAGGCTGCTGGAAGTGCCTGAACGCGTTTTTGCCTTCTTTTGTTCGCGCTACTTCGTTTTAATGGGAAGGTATGATCTGTTGAATGATGGTTTAGGTGATTACGCTTCACATGCATGTCTTCACCTTCCGCTCCACAATCTCGTAGCGAAAGCAACCGTCGACGCCAAACAGATTTGGATCACAATTTTGGAGGAGCCTTGCACCCCAGCCGTGTGGCCTATTAATTCCCTTGATGTATACTCAAAGGTCAGATTTTCTTTGGAAATATTGTATGTTTCTGGTATGTAAAGATGTGTACATATCGTTGCTTGAGTGACACTATTTCGTTGTGCGCTTATAGGTATTGTACTTATTTGTACATGTAAGAGTGACTTAACTTATCTGGAATGTTTGTTTCAGGTAAGTGGCTTGAATAACAAGAGACTAAGAAGAGCGTTCTTCTGTCTGTAAGTAATTATGGTCTGTAACTATCACTGAATAGCCCTGCGTGAATTCCCAATTTCTCACAAAAACTGTACATACAAGGTCCCCGAAAACAATTATTGAGAATTTTATATGATCATTATGAATGGAGTAATACTTAACTCATGAATTAAATGAATATTATTTTTACTGTTTTACATCAATTCTAAGCTAAAAGAGCTTTTCTATTTCATAACATCACCTGAGTATACGATTTTCTTACCCTTAGAAGTGAGCTAAATACGTTGTGTAACAAAGAATTTCGTATGTTCATCAAATTAGTTATGCATATCTGGTTTAATTTTAACCGATGAACAATAGATAAAATGAGAAAAAGAAGATGTATTTTGCACTATAGATTTTAGGAACTTTTTCACGAAAGCACGTTATATATTCTTTTTAACTATTTCAACTACTTGCGTTGTTGGATTACCTGATGCGCGAGCGTCCCTTTCCAATAGATTGTGTATAGTAAATCGTTTGTATCAGCTATCATTGCTGCCCTGTGTGACCTTTTGAAATTGAAGTGCATCCGTAGCTCTGGTGCGTGTGACAGCCTGCGGCACTTCCTGTGGTGCGGTGCAGGGCGGGGCGGGGTCGGGTGGGGTGGCGCGGGGCGGCGGTGCTGGGCGTGTGTTTGCAGAACAAAGAAGGGCGTGCCCAGTTGCCGCTCGCCGCTCGCGATCAATGCTGCTCGTGGACCGTCATTGTCGCAACGGCAGCCACTGGGAGCACACCCCGCGCCCTCGGTTCTTTCCGAGTTCTTTTTTCCTTGTCGCAGATCGCTCTTCGTGCGTATGCTTTCCATCAGACGGCTGTACTTTCGCTTTCCTCGAGGATTTTTCGTTTCCTGTGTTCACCCTTTAGTCTTCCTTTTTTTTTCAGCTTCTCATTCGCAACTTACGCTGTCCGTATTTCTATGGCCGCGCCATCTCTATGGTTCTTCCTTTACCCTCACCATGGTGTTTATACATATTCAATTCATTTCAATAGAAATTTTTACACTTATTTTGACTCTCTTCGTTTCAGTTGTTTTTGTTGGCGTCCACTTGTTATTCTTGTTTCACGAGAGGTGCCCAACTACGGTGTTTAGTTCTTATTGACATTATGAATTCTCGTTCAGTTCTTTAAAAATAATCGTAGAGAATGAAAACTATTTTGGTTCCTTTCACTTTTTGAACGTAAGAGTTGAAGTTGTGCTCTTCATTGCTATTAATGTTGGAACAACATATTATGCCTCCACTACGAATGATCAAAACTTGTTTTTTGACTAGTGTGGTGTGTATACTACGTTTAATAATGTTAAATACTATAATGTAATAGTATATTATGACTTAAAAATGCTTCTTTTCAATCTTTGAAATTCTCTATCAAGAATTTGGTACTTTTTTCCTTCATATTTGCAGTTCCAGATTAAACTTCTAAATCAGCGACAGTTTGTCGCAATGTTACATTTAAAGGAAGCTGATTTAAGGGCGGAAGAACTGGTATCCAGTGTTCGGTTCATCGGTGCTTTTCAACTTTACTTCTCTACGTTTTAAAGTGTGAACGGCATAAAATTAGCTTGAGCGGCAATCGTTTAAAATTGACTTCGGGATGCTGATTTGTTGTGGGAAAGGTCAGGTAGAAAGCATGAACAAGCAGCGGCAATCGTTTACAACTGACTAACGGATGCTGATTTGCTGCGGGAAAGGTCAGGTAGAACGCATCAACGAAAGCGAAATTCATATATGTACTGGTTGGACGCGTTGCCAAGACGTTGGCTTCGCCCGGGCGTGTTCTGTCCGTCCGCAGAGCAGGCGTGCACCGCCTCTCCAATCGTACTCCGCCGTCGCCGTCGGGTCTTATTAGCTCGAATTAAGCCTGTAAAATATTCATGGCGTTATTGTTCCGCCTTGTTAAGGCGCAGCAAGTACTTAACGCTGCACGACGAAAAGCCGAGAGAAGTTTGCACGGCACCTCCCAACTTTCGACCATTTAATTTTGTATGTAGTGGATATCCGTCTCCGTCGTTCTAAATAGATTAAACTCGCAAGAAAATGTTCGTTTTGCTAAGGCGCGCCTGGGGCGGCTGAGCGTCGGGTGACGAAGATGATTGAATTTGGAGCTGAATACGTTGATGGGAGATAAGAAATTCCGCATTGTGTGTCAGGAGTGATGAATAGCCTTCCCTTCGGATCCGCCTTCGCGGTCGGTCCTGGCGCTCCGATGACGTGACCGCAGGCGACGGGAACTGCCTCAGCCCCTCCCCCCGCACCGCTCCCTTCCACGGCTTCCTCTGGTTGTTCACCCTAAGTCACCTCCTTCTTATCGTTTTTCACGATTCTCGCCGTTATCTTCAAAATTTCTTCTTTTCGTATCTTCGTTTTCCTCTCGCACTTGCGTGTTATTCTATTGTTTTTTCTTAATATGATTCGAGGTTGCGCTTCCGTTTTTTTCATTTTCTTCCATTTTGTTATGTTCTCTTTGTTTTTGTACGTTATTTGCGGGTTTAATATTACATTATCGATGCTAGTTCAGTAAGTATTTCTATTATCGTAAAAAATGAATGCATATCCATTTTTCTACTTTCCAGCTTTTCACTTGCATAATTATGTTTACCTTTAAAGAATTTACGTAACCAAATACAATAGTTTTTTTTTCCTAGAGCTTTTATCCAGCCGACAGCCGGTTGCCCTTTACGTCCCGAAGGGACGCATATTCGACCATACACTAGACAAACACTTGCGGGCTCCTCTGATCTGGGGTCAGCAGAACGCGAGGCCCTCCGCGACAACACACACACACACACAAAGTCAACGGACAAACAGCCATGCCCAAGGCGGGACTCGAACCCGCGACCCTTCGGACCGAAGCGCTGAGTCGGTACTCGCTCTTAACCACCTCGGCCATCCAGGTCGGCAAATACAATAGTTGAATCGTGAAAAAATCTTTTCTTATTATTTGTCGTGTATTATGTCACTAATCGTTAGATTTACTAACATTTGTTGGTTACTCAACGATTTTATAGAAGATTGTTCAGCAATGGTCACTGGTCAATAATTAATTGTGTTTAAGTCTTAATCACAACTTTTCAATTTCGTTTTACAAGATGTTAGACTATTTCCTGTCTTTGTTTCTTCTGAAGCGCACCCCCCCCCCAGAAAAAAGCGAATTTGGTGGCGCGGAGAGAGACGAATCTTCACCAGCAGTGTCCAATGATTCGTCGGTCTCCGCCCCCCAGGGGCCCCCCTCCACAGGGGCTGAGCGGAGCGGCTGCGGCGGCAGCGCCGCGTCCGTCGCGCCATTTCCTCGAGCGGACGGGCGTCCCGTTGACACGTGCTCCCTCGCCACTGCGGCCGCCACGCCTCGTCTCGCCCCCGTCCGCCCTGCCCGCCGCCGGCCGGCGGTCGCGTTGCCACGGCCGCTAAGTAATTCGAGCGGGCCGCGCAATTAGGGAAATGAGCAAAAATAGCCTCCCGCGCGGGGCGGGGCGGGGTGGCGGGGAGGAAGGGGCCGCGGCGCGCGGATGCTACGCGAATTAGCAGGCGGCCAGTCGCGACCGCCCCCTCCCCGGAAGCAGCTCCATCCTAACACACCCACACACCAGTCCGGCCCTGCCAGCGACACGTCGTTTGAATATCATAACGAGCGCCGACAGACGGAGGCCGAGTGGGCGTGGGATGGTCGCTGCGCCGAGAAGAGTTCAAGTGGTGGAAGGAAAGTGCTTGGAAAGTGGGTGGGAAAAGTATGAAGAGGTAAAGGAAAAAAAAGTGTTGATGCGACGGAGAGGTTTGCTGAAGGTCAAGGACAACACGAATAGACGACAGAGATGAGAGTAAGACCTGATGGGAATCGAATTCTGTGCTTCTGGAGGGCCGATTGAAAGGCAATTGGATTCTGGCGATCGGTAGGAAGGACAAAATTTAAACTGTCGGTGCTCCCAAAACATGTCAGACTACCTCATGTGATAGTGATTTGAAAATTATTTTCCATCCGATTTTTTGGCTTAGATGTACAATGGTTCATGTGCGATCACGTGAACGTGAGTTAAAGAAAATCAGGGAAAATGTAAACTATAACTGTTGACTAGTGGATTCATTCCACCATGTCGAATACGTACGAACCGCGTAACGCGTGGTATATCGGAATACCATTTCCTAGCCCTAGTCTTCTAAAACGCATGATGTAGGTATTGTTATTAGGAAGAAATGTAACCATTCAGTTACTAATTATTTCAAAGGTTTCACAAATTCCAAAGGCCTTACTGAGAACGTGTGTACCAATTAGAGTACGAATGTTTATTATCTGCCTTAGTTATGGCATATGGTACGCAACACACACACAGGGTAATACAGACGTTATGGAATAAACTCTCTCGTCTCTGGGTTTCTCAAAAAGAATTTTAACAACGGAATTTCGACCTCCATTTTTTCACTTTTCCAGTACCGGCTCCTTTCACTATGTTGAGGAAAAGTAATAATACTACCGAGAAACCCAGATATATTCCAATAATACTGAATACTTCGTATTTTGTAATTCTACGAAAATCCTCTTACAGCGTAATTTGACGCTAAAGAAATATTTTTCATCAGAAAAATCCTTGAAACATTTTATTTTCAACCGAAGTCTGTTAGGGTAGATGAAATCAGAGTCATGTTTCCTAAGTCTTTTTCTACGAACTAGCTGAACCTGGCAGGCGTTGTCCTACTCTCTTCTTTCACTCTCTTTTTCCCACTTTCTCCCTCCCTCTTTTTCCAGCTCCTCTCTCACTTTCTCTCCTCTTTTTCTCTCCCCCTCTTTCTCCCCCCTCTCTCTTTCTCCCCCTCTCTCTTTCTCCCCCTCTCTCTTTCTCTCCCCCTCTCTCTTTCTCTCCCCCTCTCTCTTTCTCTCCCCCTCTCTCTTTCTCTCCCCCTCTCTCTTTCTCTCCTTTCTCCATCCTGCCCTGCTGGCACCCACTGGCCTGCCCCGCGACACACGGCAACGTCCAGCAATAATGAAGCTGGGTTCCCATGATTGGGAATTACAATTACCTGAAGCGCCATCTTTTGCTGCAGCGCCTTCTAGTAGAGTTACAAAAAATGAACAGCATACATTTTCAGCACAAAAATCTCAAAAAATCAAAACACGTAGAGTGCCAACTGTCATGGAGATAGGTCACACGGCCACCTCCCTATGCTTACTCTGTGATCCTACCGCACCGCTGCTGACCACTGGCGGAATATATTAGGAATCCGTCTTTTAGTGACAGACGAAAACTAATGATCGTGGTGCGTGTACCAGCACATTTAAATTATTTATTTTCCGCATTTGTGTTGTCTTAATCTTTACCAAACTTTGCAAGGACACTGCGTCATATCCTGAAGAGGAGCCCGCAAATATTTCGTATTTGTTCATACACTCCTTTTTGTGGAATCGATGTCTATTCCATGTCTATGCATTCACTTTTATTAGTATAGAAGATGAGACAGACTTTTTGAACATTTATACCATTCCTGGAGGTTCAGTTCTTTTGGGCACTTTCGCTTCGTTAGCATGAGCGGTCCGAAACGAGCAGAATCTCGAAATCTAAGTAAAAGTAAATTTATTCTTTCGTATTATATGCAATTTAATATCAACTTTTAACACGATTGTTAAAAGTTGATATGAATGTATTTTCACTTTTAAAATACTAATTTCCAAAGTTTGTAATGTTCGCACGATTTAACTAATAGTTGATAAAATTCACTAAACTAAGCCAGTTGAAACAACGGGGTTAACATTTTTTCCAAGTTAAGTTTCTCCATTAGTAGAATATATACATTGTGACTATTCGGATAATGGTTTGAGCAATCCACTGTCAGTTATATCTCAGGGATATTACTTCTTGCTCTTCAGAATACTGGCTAAATCTTTTTCTCTTCTTTTCACATTTCGTTTGCTTCCTGTGTGGTTTGTCGATCCCACATACCTAATTTTTATTACCTTTCCATACTGTTCCTTGCAACTTGCCACTTCGTGTTGCAAATAAATGATAGATCTCTGTCCTTACTGGTCTGAATTCCCAACAATAACACTATGTGAAATATTCCTGCATTTAGAACGGTTTTCATCTGCAATCGTCACATTTTCTGAGAAGCTGCAGCATCACTTATAGTGATTCTCGCTCTCTCGCATATCTTTTTTACGTGGCCCGGCAGGACTCCGGATGCCCCTCCTTCCCCTCTCTCTCTTTCTCTCTTTCTTTCTTCTGTCCGTCCTTCGCCAACCCGGCTTGTTCGCGTCCCTCCCAACGACTCGCTAGCCCATCAGTGCGCGATTTATTGTCGGCCATCAGCCGCGCTGGGTTTCCTCGAGGTTACATATTTTATTAGCGGTCATTTCAGAGTTCTTCTGCGCCCCCCGAAGAGGTCGGCAATCGATCAGCATTGTCCACTAAATTCCGCCGAGGAAAGATGAAACCCGGGTGAAAGCAACGAGCGACCTTCCAGGGAGGGTCGCGACAGCCTCGTGACGATGCGAGCGGCGCAGCGGAGATTCTGGAAGTGATGGCAGCGGAGGGGGGGGGAGCACGAAACGACCTTCTGGGTGGGCGCTGCTGACTCGGGAGGCATCTCGGTTTTATTTTCGGTCGTTCTGGCTGAGCCTGTTTGCTCTCTTTGTTACATTCTGCATTAGCGTCGACGTTTTTCACCAAACGATTCCCGTCTTTTACATTATTTTCTCTCTGACGTCCTGTAACTTTTAATTTCGCGAGTAATCGATGCTCATCAGTTTTCTTTCAACCTTCGAATTTCCGTCGTTCTTTTTCTTACTGATTTCAATTTAAATGCTTTACTTGAGAAAGGAAAGATTAGTTTGTGGCACGACATATGGAACATTTGATTTTTCATAAAAAAAAAGTTTTGAAATTCTCTGTGAAATGGCTGACAAAGTAGTGTGTAGTTTGGAATGATAATTACTCATTACGTTTCCTTTCACATTCTATCTAATGCTCTCACATTCCATCATGCCAAATTATTGAGATAAATATAACGAAGACAGTCGACCGATATTAATTGTATCTACTTAGTATTGCGAGAAAGTAATCTTAAACTGTAGGAAACTTTGTACCGTTTTACTCGAAAAACACGTTTTGCAGTTCCGTTTTTGATGTTCTTCCTCGTAATGTAACCCCACACTCCGTGTGGGTTCAATCCAGTCCCCAACTAACATCCCTCTGCGTAATTACAGTTTTGCCTGACTGCTCTGTAAATTTAGGGGGAGGGCAGTTCGGCAGGCGAGATATATCATGCGGCATGATTGAAAGAAAATATGAGGTAACATGGATTGACTTACACTATGAAATTAAATTACAAGGGAAGGATGAAATATGGCGATCGTCTCATGAAGGGTGAATGATCGTTGGCGCACTTTAAAACTACCTTAATATTAGTTTACAGAATCGCTCCAGCGGAATCCTTTTCGGCTGCGGAACGGTAACTTCACCGGGCGGCATGCATGCACCATTCATAGTGAACGACTCATGAAGGGTGAATGATCGTTGGCGCACTTTAAAACTACCTTAATATTAGTTTACAGAATCGCTCCAGCGGAATCCTTCTGACTACGGAGCGGTGACTTCACCGGCGGCATTCATTGTTCAAGACCCGTGAATAGGCCGGGCGCCCAGATAGACACCGGCAGCGGCGGCCGAGGCTTTTCCTTTACAGGGAACACTGGCCGGCTCATCCATCGTCTCTTGGCGCGTCCTTCGGGCTGCGTCAGCCGCGTGCGCCGACAGGAGCGATGGTGATCGCGGCGAAGCGTGGTGATAATATGCCTCACACGCACTGTTAATAGAGGAATCGCGCTTTCTGATAGGAAACAGAGTCCTAAGCGGACTCACTTCTTGATTAATTAGAAGCTACTAGGCCCTATACCCGCGGCAGTGCGTGCGGTTCAGTGGATTCGGCAAACGAGACTCAGGAAGGATTCCGATTTCCCATGTCAGCTGGATGTGGCCAGCGACCTGGGGGGGAGGGGCGTGGAGGTCGCGAACGGCCATGGCGGCAGGTGTTGGCCGCGTAGGAGTTGCGTGGCCAGTTTCGTCCCTCCGGCCGGGCGACCCGCGGCGATGCAGCCTCCAACTTCTCGCGCTCCCCTCCGAAAATTTAGTAAGCAAACTTTTTACATCTGTCGACTCAGCGGTCCTCATGGACACGTATGGTGCAACCTGGGTCTCTTGTCATTGGTCTACGAAGTGCGGATGAGGAAGCCATCGCTCAATGGCGGCTAGGTTCTTACAAATTTTAATTTTTATCTGAAATTTGGACCGGGAAGGGGGAGGCCTTCCGAGCGGCCGATGTGTATATGCACATCTAAGCACTTAGAAACAGTTGTGTATTATGCAAAGGCCCAATATTCTAATGGAATCGACGGACAGACATTGCATTACTGCAGAGTTGCAAACTCCTCTAGCAAAATTAGCTTTAATTTGCAATCTCCAATAGGATATAGGTATGTAGCCATCTGGGCAAGAGCTCCTAAATCTACTACATAAAACAACACAAAACGACAGAGTTAGTGTAATAATTTGACCCTGAATTGGCTTTAATTAATAAACTACTGACCAATAAGTACGTGGGAACATAAGACTAAATAGAAGAAGTCTTAAAATGGCATTGAATCATTCGATTTATTGAACGAGCAGAAGAAATTTGTATAGCAGTTTTCAATGAAAATTTCATTTAAAAAATGTTAATGTCCAATAACAAAAACCTGTCCCAAATAGTTTCAAAGTATCTTTTAGCTTAGAAATTAAAATGTCCGAGAAATCGTTCAAAACAGTCACCTTCTGTTAGCGCTTTCTATATTAAGACAATTGGTAAAGGGCCCGCTCCCACTCACATCTCGTGCTGAGTGCTGAGGACACGCCCACATCCGCCCGAGGGCAGGATCCCGCGCAACGGTGGCGTCGGCTGCGTCATCGCGATCCCTTGCGGCGAAGGGGCCGCAGCGGGTTGCGAACCAAGCGACGACGGGATGGACGTCCGGCCAGGGACGGGCAGGGTGTGTCCTCTGGCAAGTGGAAATGGTTTTCTGATTGGTCGCCGGCCCTTATGACTCCACGCAACCCTTTGATCAAGACCAAGGCCGGAAGCAAAATACTTGCCGAACGAAATTTCGAAATGTCAGGACGTTATCGATGACGTAAATCGAGACGCTGACGTTATCAGTTCTGACGATTGTGCGTTACACATTGTAAAAAAAAAGAAGTCAATTCTCAGCATATTGTATAGGTGACTGTCGATATGCTTGTCATACACTCCAGTTTTTAGAGAGAAAATGTGGAAAAAGTTTGTCAATATCTCCTTTAGTGGCGAAAATGAGTGTTTCATATCTCATGACGCGAGCTGTCCTTTTTTGTTTGTTTTTTCAATGACGTTGCCTTCCTGGCTTCTTGGTTTTGCGAAAAGCGAGGCCACTGCGATAAGAACCTCTCCTTTCGTGTACCTTCTCTTCCGCACCTTTTTAATATAAAAAGTGTGTTCGACACTGGTGGCGATAACCGAGCTGCAGTGCCGTCGTTGAATTCCATGGCATATATTTATAATGTGATGTTGGTTACGCGCTAGAAGGAATGAAAAAGTTATTTCTTCAAGCCGAAAGAACGTAATAGCAAAGATAAGAATTTCGTCCCTTCAGAAAGTAAAAATTCTCTGGAAAGCAGGTGCAGTGGAGGAAATGATCACTTGAGTTATGTGGAACAGATTGCTTGAGTGACCCTGTGTGTTGCAGGTTTGCAGATGCTTTTGGCTGGGTGATGTAGAAAATTATTAATTATTCATCTTATTATGTTGGATGAAACTCTGGGGTAAGCAACAGGCGGTGACGTGAGTGTGATTTTGTGAAATTGGTGACTGATGAAACATTCTAATCTGTCAACTCTTCTGAGCTTATTATATAAAAAAAGAATATGATGATTCAGGGGGCATCATCACAATGACTCAATGAGTATGTGAGGAGTTGCGGATAGTAAGGGCGAACTCAGAATTCCGTATTTATATTTAATACATCATAGTAAATTACAATAAAGACACTCATGCTCAGAGGAATATTTAGTGCATTTCGCACGTCTTTTTTGTTATGGAAAATAGTTTCTTAAAGATACATTTTCTTGTGTTCATCCTGTGGGGAAAATAGTACACTGGAAAATAACATAATACGTATTCATCCGATCTGTACCTCAAAGAAAAGCGTGTAGGTACTGGGTGCTGCTCAAAAGCAATCTCTAGCGAGGAAATGTCATTACGTCGACTAAGCAAATTTTATATCATCGTGAGATATTCTTAACAATTTTCTTAAGGTTTTGTCATGTCAAAGTCACTGTGTATTTATTAAAAAAATATATAATTTTCATCGAAGTCGAGGATTAAATTGTGTGTTGGTTTACTTGTGCCAAATACTTTCCTTGATTTATCGCCGTTTTTTCCTTTACTTCCTAAACTTTTCAACGTTTCTTACTTATACTATTGATTGTCGAATGAGGTTTCGAGGTTACTGGCTTTAGGAAGCTGGGAGTCGTATGCTTTCATTTTCCTGTCATCCAATGCTGTGTGTCTTTGTTAGTTTTCATTGGCTTTTCCCTGCATTGTTTCCACACTGGTGCAAATAGAGGCGGCGTCGGAATTACAACCGGAATTACACGAACCCAACTTTCTTACTGCGCTTGCTATTATATGGGAACTTTAGGGCTGTTCGATTTTCCAGGCGTGTGTGTGACTAGCGTGGCATTGGCTGCTCTCTTGAGATCTCCCCTCCCCCGTTGTGTGCCCCTCTCGAGGCCTTCCGCCTGCGCGTCGAGCCGGTGCGTGGGGCGGCGCGCCGACTAGACGCCCCCACTCGCGAGCCAGACAGCTCTTTTCCTCCAAGGGCGCGGCCGCCGCTTGCCCTTTGACATTGAGGGCGGTTTTCGTTGCCACGTGAAATACAGGATACGCCACACTCCGAATCTAGAAAAAGAAATCCGCTTCATCAACAGTTTCTCAAATTCGTAATTTTTTCTCTTGACGCTTTTTTTTATATAATATAGATAGGTAATATAGATTACGCTAAAAGTCCCAGTTTCACTAAAATCTCACAAACTACGAAAATTGACTAAGCTTATTTTTCAAACCCCTTTCTTACCCCTTTATTAAATGAGTTGTTTTCTTAATGCAATTTATTCTTTAAATAAAGAATTATATTATTCTTCCTTCTATCATTAAAGAATTTCCTATTCTAAATTTTTAGTTGACTCGTTTGTGCGTGAATTTGAATTAAATTCGCAACACTTTTTCAAACAGTCGTAAGGAAGATTTCGTCAAAGACGACTCCAAATTTTTTCTTCTAAATAAATCAACTTTGGAGCTTTGTTTATTTGGTAAAAATGTGTTGCTGAGAACGCTATGAGTCGTGTACACTAGAAAAAGTTAATTTTACTTACAAACTGAGGAGTTTCAAAAGACACCGCAAAATAGACATTTTGTGCTGTATTCCGTTGTTAGCTCTTGAATAAACCCCATTCTCATCAAATAAGATGAATGATACTTGCGTAACATTCATCATTCGAAGTAGATAAGTGGGCTCGGTCAGACCGGTCGAGCGGCCGTCCTGGCAACTTGGCCGCGAGTCCCCCGAAGCGAGGAGCTTTGAAAGGGCCTCGGAGGCCCCGAGGGCATTCATCGTACCGCGAGGCGGTTGGCGCACTGGGCTGGGCTGGGCTCGGCTCCGCCCTCTGCCCGCTGCCGGTGGCATTACTCGGGCAGCGGTCTCCTCTCGCCGCCACTCCACTCGCCCCCACTTCCGCCTCCGCAGCCGCAGCCTCGGCCTTCCTTCGCCGTCGCTCTCTTCGGGTCTTCGCGCCCGTCTTTGTTTCCTTTCTCTCCCCGACGTTCAGCTTCGATCGGCGCACCGTCGTCGCTTCCTTTGCAATATCTTTTTTTCTTTTTGGCCTTCGCTTCCGGTATTCTGACTTTTCTGCTTCTTTTTGGCTTCATCTCGCCTTGTCATTACCTTCGTCTGGAGCAGGATAACAGGGTACTGCTTAAGTTTTTTATGCCAATGCTTATGATTTTCTTTTTGATATTTGACTGCTGGATCACTTGTGAATTTAGTCAGGGTACGACATTTTTAATAAATGTGCGTAAAAACTGGCCAAACATACACCAAAATAGCCTATATTTCGGATTTTCCACATGTTTGTTTTAGTTTGTTGAGTTCCGATGGTTGAAAAATATCTAAAGATGAACAATACTACAGAATTTATTCCCCGAAGTCTTAACGCTTTTCTATCACTCATCACTACACACTTCGTGTGGAATGGCTTCTACGAGCAGAAGGACTGGGTGCGTAGCAATAGGCAACCTTCGAGCACACAGGTGGGCAATATGGATATGGATAGCTTCAGCTTCAAGGCACAGCGTTACACTCCTCCCCAAGGAAATATGTTTATAACTTAAGGAGAATTCTTCGAAATAGTATTGCGTACCAAATGCGCCTCCAACATGTTTTATTCTCAAATTTAATTGTGTAATCTCGTGTATCTCTAGAGACGTCTGAGTAAATTGTGTATCCCTTCAATTTCGAAGAAGTGGTGAGGTTAACTTTCCAATCCGCCGACTTGTTACCAGCTGTTCTAAAATTAGTACGTAGACTGCATGACCCTGTGCAAATTTCTCTCCAATAAGACTAATTCAGCTCCGTAATTTCTCTTGTATAATAACGTTATATACTTCAGATCACTTGCCAATAAAATATCTCATTACAGGCTTAGATCATGAGCTGCTGAGATACTTTCACCTACGTAACTGTGTTGTTTAACTCTCAAACTGTGTGCTCTAGTTTCAATTTTTACATTGTTTCAATTATATTACATGATATCGATCATAATATCGTATTCATTATTTCCAACTAATACTTTCTGGTTATTGTGCTAAGACCATCGGTGAAAAGGAGTAGCACACAGACCCTTTGCGCACACTTCTGTACAAGTACTTTCTGGTCGGCAGCGATCCGTTTAGCACAAAATATTTTGATGTCCCATCCCGGATCCTTTTTCCTAGTTGACCACATGACCTCTTTGATGCGGCGTTCTCGAATATGCGTAGCGCTCAAGAGGGAACATAACGCCCGCTTTACTGGCTCGCTTTGATTCATGAGTTTTAGCCAACGCACGCGCGTGCAATTGCCTCTGGGAATGCAGAGGCCTTTGCACATACGCGCGTTCGCCAAAACTCCAGAACCGTTTTTGAAAAGGAAGCTTATAATTAGTTTATTAACGTAGCGTGCGCCCCTGGGGAAAGGATGCGGTCTGGGAGATGAGGGATAGAATGAATTGGATGGAAGCGAAAAGCAGGTGCGTGGGGCGATTGTGCGCGCGGGAGGTACGAGAGCGAGTGGGTGTGGAGTGCGTTGCACCTCACGTCACTGGCAGGTGGCTTTGTTCTCCGGTCTCTATGACGGAACTCTTGGAGTGGTATTGATCGGCCGAACTAATCCACTTAGCTTCCTTGGCTTGAACGTCCGCCAGCGCTTCCTTCTCAGTTCTCTTCGGCGCCAGAAAGTCTGGCGACGATCGTTTAGCTGTGAAGTGAATAAATGGTGATGTTTCCCTATGTAGATTAGCGTAATGACGGGACAAAAATGAAAAGTGACCTGAATAGAAATGTGATGTGTAAATGGAGTAATTCGAAATGTAGTAAAGCCGTAACATTCTTCGTTTCTGTAGTGTAACTGTCGCTTAGTGTTATGGTCAATGAGAGAATGGATAATCAGGAAACTGGAAATTATTAAGGAAAAATAAAGAGATGTATTTAGGGGAAATTAATCTTTAGAGATGTGATTGGTGGGAGTGAAAGGGAAAAGCACAAGGTTGTCTCGAGGCAAGGTGACTCATAGGCGAATATTATGTCAGAAAGGGAGTGGTTGATTGATTGCTGATTCCAGGCGCGTCAACTGCTAAGGTCATTACACCCGCACGCCTTTTTTTTCGCGGGCGGTGGTGGTGATCTTCACCCACTGGATGGGAGAATTCCGGCGCCGGCCTTCGTCGGCTTGAGGGGTTTTCGTCCAATCATGTATATCCCACTAGAGAGGCACCACCCCAACCCTTAGAAGGTCTAAGCTCCCGACTGGTCTTCCAGCATAAGTGCAAATGCATGTGTAAGTAATGGATGAGGATAGGACAAGGAAGAGTAAGGAAAAATCGCCCGATTTTAGGGTACGGCTCTGGCATTCGCCTGATGTTCATCGGAGAAAGCTCGGGAAACTACCGTTTAGAGTAGCCAGCCGCTAGAATTCTCCCCCCAGAGAAAAGCTGAATTCCACCTAGCTATGTAGAGTGTCGAAAATCCTGCGACTGTCGAGACCCTAGGATCCCTAGGACCTCCGGGTCCGAGACAACACAGTGACATCAATTGATTCCCTGAGCCTCCTAAACCGGTAGAAAGGGAGTGGTGTGTTTGTATTGCGGTGGCGTGAGAGTCGGCAGGCGCTTCCCTCGCGCGGGCCCCTCTCGCGGACAAGACGGCACTGCGTCTCGCCAGGTCCCGCCGGGTCCCGCCGGGTCCCGCCGGGTCCCGCCGGGTCCCGCCGGGTCCCGCCGGGTCCCGCCGGGTCCCGCCGGGTCTCGCCGGGTCCCGCCGGGTCCCGCCGGGTCCCGCCGGACCCCGCCAAGTCCCGGCAAGTCCCGCCTCGCTAGGCCCCCGCGCGCGCCGCGATCGGCTGGAATATGCGCTCAATCGGAGATGGATAATGCATGAGCGGTGCGTCGCTTCGGCGCTTCATCGACAGCATCAGCCCATGATCCAATGCGCTCTTGACAAGCACCTTTTTATTTCGTTATTACCCTACGCGCTCGTTGCTCCTGCTTCGCTCACGAGACTCGATGGCAAATGGACTGTCAGATCTATCGCGTTTGTGGTCGACTCCGAAGAACACGTGGATTGTCTTTTCCGTACAAGTTGTTCAGTACATAAATCCTGTGTGGTCTTCTATACCATACACAATACCAATATACTACACCATATACTTGTGCTTGTCCGTTACCATG
Source organism: Teleogryllus occipitalis (assembly GCA_011170035.1). Lineage (NCBI taxonomy): Eukaryota > Metazoa > Arthropoda > Insecta > Orthoptera > Gryllidae > Teleogryllus > Teleogryllus occipitalis. The sequence goes on from BLKR01002717.1 coordinate 44,301, forward strand.
GTAGATTTCATTTCCCCAGACTGGGGACCTGAGTGATGGATCTTGTCTTCCTCCTCCGCGGGTGTACAAGTACACTGTTGGGCTGGTATGTGGATACACCGAAACGCGATTCTGTACAATCAAAATGGCAATTCTGACACCTGCCATTAGACTTGGTGAGACCGTCTCGCCAGCTTGAGATCACCAACGTTCGGGGTTGGTCTCGGAGCAGTTTACGATGCGCACTACGTTCGGGCGATGTCCCTTGTAACGTTTCGTATACCACACATGTTTATTGGTTTGTAAACAAATGAACAATGTTCCTCGTATGTATAGCGTTACCATAGTATCGTTGAAGTTGACGTAGAGGTTGAGAACAACGAAAGACAGAAAGTGAGTGAATGATTTGTAGTAAAGTGAATGAATGAAGTGTAGTAAAGTGAAAAAGAATCTACGTAATGTGTTCAAAATAATCTAAGGAATTATGCATTATATGGAATACACGGAACGTTACAATATAAAATTGGTGACAGCGGCGGGGTGTTGCATTGTAACTAAACGTTACACCCTTCTCAGTAGTCATCAGTGGGACACGCACTGGCACGAAGCGAAGATCCCAGGTGGGGGTCACTCGGGGAGCAGGGAGCTTCCAATGCGACTCCTCACTGCGGTTTGCTTTGCTAACGAAGTGAGGCCCACCGGGAATCGTAGCACCCTGGCGGGAGATTGCAGTTCCCCGATAGGGCTTGTGTATGTTGGACTTCAAAGGCCTCCCCCCCCCCAGGGGTACGCACTATACCTTGTACAGCGTTTTCCCTGCGTGTGCTACCCCTCTGCACATTACCCATGTTCTACCAGGGGTCACAAGTCCCTTGGGCGGGCATCTACGGCTTTTCGCCTTCATCCGCACACCCCGCCGACGCACAAGTTCGCCGGCAGGCTGAAATGCGGATTAGTGATGGCAAATTTTACTAAAACATTGATACATCGATGTATCGATACATCGCTAAAGGGTTTTCTATGTCGATGAAAACAAAAAGAAACGGCGAAGTTTTAAATATGACCAATAAACTTACTATTTTCCTATCAAAATTTAATTACTGTTCGTAAATGGAATATATGGGACCAACAAAGTCGATAACTAATTTTTCCATAAAAGTGAAGTTAGAACCCTTCTATTTGAAGGTCGCGAAATACCTTCCAAACATTCACAGTAACAAACACCATCAAATATAAAATATTGACTTACCTACCCGGCAACGGGAATTAGCAGCTACATTTCACGAAGTTCTTCTCACTGCATCGTGTGTTGTGTGTAGCATTCGCGCTCGCGCAGCACAATGAACGCAAATAAGACAAAGACAGCATTGACAAATGAACTCTAACATTTCATACCCTGTATTAGCGCGGTAAAAATTATTAAATGACAAAAAACAAATAATTTGGTGATAAATTTTGAACAATTATAATTTTACTCGTACATATAAACATATATTTTATTTATAAATATATGATGAAAGACAGTGTCAGTTTGGAAAGCAATGGTTGGTCACGCATCACATGTTACTGTGCGGCTTCCCAGGATTGAGTGGAGTGAGTCTGATTCACCACCTGTCCCAAACGTCTGAGGGGCCATTTCTTAACAAGAAAAACCTCGATGTTTTTTTGCGGATCCCACCGGAACGCAGTTTGCTGTCACGGCATCCTCCCCATTCAATGCCTGGGTGGGGCTGTCCTGCCAGCTCAAAGCTACTAGCTTTCCAGGCTAGTGCCGGAGTCCCAATAATGCACTACTTAAATGCGCCGGGAACAATCTCTCCTCTTTGCCCAGAGTATCGGACCACTGCCGCGACGAAGCCGAGACCCCATCAGGAGGCCACACGAACTACTTGAGGCCCCCTTCCCGTCTCTTCACTGCCGTCACCTTTAGGCTATCGACCTGCGTATCGCCAGTACCTAAGCTACCCGGAGAGGGAGTCCGTTTTCCCCTTCTGGACTTCTGTTTGTGGGATCCAGAGCGTTCTTACGAATGTCCCTTGGCCCAATCCAGCCTAAAGGTGACCCGACCCGAACATTACATTACCCGCGCTTTTCCGCCATTGACCCGACCCGGGCCCCATTGCCGGACAAGCCCGGCAACACGGGGTTTGGCATGTGCCTACTCACTGCCTCCACCTTGAAGCTAACGATGTGAATTGCGCCGTGAAACTTACGGTTCGGGTTGTCGTTTACAACTCTCCACCAGAGATCGTGCCCGCCTACACAGACACGTGCCCCCCTCCGGGGGCTATACGTTGTACATAGTTACGTATTAGGACGTAAATATCGATACGTCCACTTTGGAGTTAACTGAAAACGAAAAACTCGCCTCTCGCCTCTAAACATTTATGTTCGAGAGTATAGGTAAATTCAGTGATATCATGGAAGTGACCACCCCTCCAATAAGTTTGCTGTTGTCTGGCGGCGGCCATGTTCCTTTGGACCAAACAAGTTAGAGAACCCACATCTATTATTGCGCTAGCCGTGATAACTGAACGAGGTGGCGCCATTAGTAGGTTGCGCGCGAGACATTTTAATACCGATCTGCAAACTGACGTCACCCAGTCACGCATGCGCACGGCGACCGCTGGTCACAATAATTCCTCTACTCTAAAATGTTGCAGTTTAAAATGTCATTGTATATTGTAAATGTTTGTTCGAGAGAATAATAATTCTGAAGTGAACAAGAAATTCAACATTCTTGAAGGAAAAAAGGAAACATTGCCCGACAAACAAAATTCGATGAGTAAAATTAAAAAGTCTGTCTGTGAACAACGCTAGCGACTAAACCGTTCAGTCGATTTTCTTCAAAATCGATATTCCCCAATCGGTGTGGCTGATGTCGCGGCCTCTTGAATTTGAAACCGATATTTTAATTTTGAAAGGTACTTTACATTAAAGACCTCGCACGTTTTCAAAATTTTCAAAAAATGGCACCAGCGATTTTAAGAAGAAGAAGAAGAAGAAATAAGAAGAAATACCAGCGATTTTGATTAACTTTTATTCTTCGATAGTCTAAAGGACGTTTAAGAGAATGGCGCAGGTCTCATGTTGGTTGAAAACCCTGATTTTTCGAAAATTGAAAAAAATCAAAACTTTTTCGGATTCGTCCTACAACTACAATTATGAAGGTGCAATGCTTTTTATTAATGAAATGTGTTCATCAAAATAAAATCTTCAAATAAGATTATGTTGAATTTTTCGAAAATATGAGTATTGTTTTACTAATTCGGCGACAAACTTAATCGCTCGCTCTGAAAATCCTGCTCTTCGTGATCGTAACATTAGAAATGGTTTCAGGCAGTTTGATGCCAAGGAAGTTAGTGTGTATATTATCTCATATTTCTTTGTTTCTTATATTGAAGTTTTTGTTACACATTTACAAATTAATATTTTAAAAATTATTTAAAACCTATTTGAAATAATAATGAATAATGATTGCTAGCCTTCAGTCATCCCTTCCAATTAACGCAGTTGAATGTTACCTAAGTTAGAATTTGTTTATTATTTCGTATTTCATTTTATTATTATTATTGTTATTATTAATATTATTATTTATATTATAATTGTCATTTCATTTTAAATTGCGTCCTTTAATTGTGTTAAATGTGAAAGCGAATAGACGAGCGGTCATTTTTGGTTGTTGTAACGCCACACTTATAATAGAAAGCGATAATGACTGCTGCCTTTCGTTCGCATAAATACAAATTTAAACTTTTATATATTTGGAGAACAATGCAATAATATAGTGTTTAATAATTATTATAATATATTTTTCGGTCTATTGGCTTTTGTTTGTCAACGCTATTAGTATCCTATTATTTCTTAACTGTTAATTATTTTACTTTCTCGCATACTGCTTACGAAGAATATTGTAAGGCTAAAAACTCATCCCATATGTTCGTGAATACACTACATGCCTTATAAAGTGGATTCAGTGCCAGAAATATATTTTCACTTAAAGTTTTGATTAAAAAATGTAGCACTTGAAAGTATTTAATTTCCATTACTAATGGCTAGAAAGTACGTGCTGTTTTAGCACCACTAGTTTGAGAAAGGCCTAAATAGTGTATTTTAATCCACGTTTACAAAGAATTTGCTTTTGAAAAATAATTTAAATTTGACGAATAATTTTAGACACTTTTGAAGAGCACATTTTGAAACCCATACGAGCATGGTTTTATTTTTTCAACGCTGACATACCATGTCCGATGTTAGATTCGGAGTTGGAAACATTGTCCTGGTAGCGAGTTATATTTAACGTACAAAATTCAATTATTTTAAGCAATTATTACTGTTTTGTGGGATGGTCCACAGTATTTGTCATTTCCAGTTTCAGAACTTAAACTAGCAACCCCATTGCCATAGAAGGCACGCCCGATAGCTGTATCGCTGCCATAGTTGTCTGTCATCTGAAATCAAATTAAATTCTAGCTTCGGGAACCTGGATGAAGAGAGCTATCAGCTCAATTATTTTATGAATCTGCAACTTCATTTTGCAGTTGTGGAAAGAATATCTACCGCAGAGTTATTGGCTAAAAGTTCAAAATCACTTTCTTGCTCTTTCGCGCGCCCTGATAATTTTAACACCTGCGAGGGGCGTTAGTTATTGAAAGTTAATATGAGCTGCACCTGATGTCATGATCTTCGAAATTGTTTTGCTGACAGCTGTAGTTCAATATTCAATGGCCTAAGCTTCGCCGTAAGTAAGGACATTTATTTATTTTTTATTCATACCCTCTCCAAGACCCTTTCGCTTACTTAACGTCCATCCCCGACCAAACGCCGCTCTTAGATACATTTGGACTCAAGTGCGAGTAGCGAGCGGCTGCTCGATGAGCGCATGAGTTGAGCAAGCCCGACATGACATAATTATAGAAGATGTCTTAAGATGTTTAATCGACAGCAACCAAAGTAAAACTAAGATTTTACAAAGAAGGAACAAGAATCAATGAGAGTGCTCAAAAACATAGAATCACTTAAGGTTTTTGCTCACCGCTATGCTCTACGTGTGGTTCAGTAATATAACGCCCGCATTGAAATACATTTCAATACAATCTTTTGACGCTTAATGCATCCTTCTTTATCTGAACTTCAGAGTTACAATTTTCCGATTAGACTACGTCTAATTTTCATAAATAGAGCGTCGGTTGTGGAATCCTTTGGTGTTGGCAGGTAATACTTATCTGGAAATGTACGTAGGTTGTATTTTAATGAAATGACATTACAGAAACGGGATTCCAGTTGCAACTGATGTTACCATTTTCACACACTTTTGAATAGCAGGAAGAAGTCCCAACATGGCGAAGTTAATACGCCATTTGCGAATTTGTTTCCCGAGTTGCCTGTACGCTCGTGTTCTCCCTTGTGTGCCTTGCGTTCCACCGCCCACATCTGGTAGTCAGGCCGCGCGCCCCTACGGGGAGCGCCGACGCGCGCAGGCTGGCGCGGAACAGCAATCAGATGGACGAGTGTTTTTATGGCCCCCGACTTCCCAGAAATTAGTTCTGCTCGTTGCCGGTGCGCGGGTGTCGTTTCGCGTCGGCCGCCGGTGGGATTTGACCCCCGGCGCGGCGCGGCGCTGCGTTACGACCCGCGCGGCCCCCGGGGCCCCGTTGCGCCCCGCCCCCTCGCGCCACAGGCTCTCGCGCCCCGCCACCTCGCGCCACAGGCTCTCGCACCCCGCCCCCTCGCGTCCCCGCCCCCTCGCGGCACAGGCTCTCGCGCCCCGCCCCCTTCCGCTCCCAGCCCCCTCGCGCTCCCCGCCCCCTCGCGCTCCCCGCCCCCTCGCGCTCCCCGCCCCCTCGTGCTCCCCTGCTCTCCTCGCGCTCCCGCACCCGCGCTCCCCCGCCCCTCGCGCTCCCCGTCCCCTCGCGCCCTCCGCCCCCTCGCGCCCCCACCCCTCCCTCGCCCCCTCGCGCCCCCGCCCCTCGCGCCCCCGCCCCCTCGGCGCTCCCCCGCCCCTCGCGCGCACCGCCCCCTGCGCTCCCCGCCCCCTCGCGCCCCCCGCCCCGTCGCACCCCCCGCCCCCTCGCGCCACAGCCTCTAGCGCCCCGCCCCCTCACAATGCGCGTCCGCACCCTACCGCGCAGGGCGGCAGCCCGGCTCGTTTCCAGCCCGCTTTAATTGTTTGTTTCATTTGCGACGCCTGGCCAGATGCCGATCGATGCGGGGCGCTCGAGGCCCATTGGTCAGTCAGCAGAAGGGGCGTGCGGCGGCGGGAGGAGGGCCAACAATGGGTACTGACGGTTACGAATGCAAGTGTGAAGATGACATTCATAACGACAATAAGATAAAAAACATCTCCATTGTTTTTAGTATGTGATTGTGGCAGCAAAAAATGATCGTTAGATATGTAGATATTGATTAATGGGACATCTCCATGTTGCAGTCAGTCGTTAATTATTGTAATTAGAGAAGTGTCTGTGACAAATTGTGAATGTGACATCGTGGGTGTCCTTTTGGCAGAGATGACGAAAGCATGACTTACGGATTGAAGAAAGAATTAGTTGAGGGCCTCATTGATGCTGCGATGAGCTCGGTGCATTGGCCTGGGGGATAGGAAAGCAAGGGTTGTGTCGACGCCGCAGCTCGGCTGCTGGCGAACGAGATGCCAAGCAGCGGTGCGTTGCACTGAATCAGCCACCCATGGAGGGCTCTCTGGGTAATGAATCAATGCGCGACTGCAAATTCATGTATTGCAGTGTGCAATAGAGGCCGAACCAAATACAAATCATCACGAGAGACTGCATTTTACTTCAAGTTAACAAATGTGTTTAAAATTAACAGAAAAAAGTTTGTATGTGAAAACACTGTACTGTATACCCAAACTACAAAATAGCATCTCTTATAATATAATGTATGATAAATTACGTATTATGACTGTGTATGTATCTGTATATGGTATGTAGCCCTTATGTGACAATATTTTTTCTCCGAGATTGTCTCTATCATAAATCAATGTGTACAATTACACTAGGGAACAAGATTTTTACCTCCAGGAAGGTAGAGCGCATAACGTTCTCAATTTTTACGTACATTATGAATATCACAATAAAAACGTCATATCACGTCACAGTTTTTAAATGTTCCGTATCATACTGACATTTGCTGTTAATGCAAATACATTTAAATTGCACCTGGAAAATAAATAGAATCAAAACGCTTAAAATCTATTTAAAAATAAATTATTTGTGCAATTCATCTCTCATGAGGTATCAACAAAATTAGGCTTTCATGTTCTTTTTACCTTCTGTATTAAAAGATTGCCGTCTTTATTCACACGTCTGGTAGTCGCGCTCAATTAGGAGTCGTCTTAGTGCATGTTTTGAAACCAATTCACGTACACCCCCGTATTTCCTACAGCGCATCAGTCATCGAAAGGAATTATTTTAGCCCCTTACCTTATCGCAAGTATACAAGTATCCAACCGCTGGAGTGGCAGATTCTCAGTCAGTCGGTTCAATGTGGAACTGCACCGGCAGTGCGCGTAAAGTTCGTGTCTGGTTTGCGTGTGCCTCAAATACATTAATTCATTACACGTCTGTGGTTTTTATAAAGTGAAATTCGCCACATGATCTGTAGAATTGAATCGGTTCGATAAAATGCAAATCGTCATTTCACATCGAAAGTATGCGAATCGACCCAATAATTTCTGTTACGTTTGTGAAAGATTTACACCCTAACTTCAAAGGGAAAAAATGAAAACCTTACGTATTCTTTATACATTGACTGTCGTAATTGTGATCAGGACAAACTATGGGCTGCTCACCATTGTTGAGTCACCTGTACAACGAACCGTAGGTTGTGACTGTATGGAAAATTCAAATCATTATCATTCGTTCTACCGATGTTGTGAAGAATACCAACAAACCATTTTAATGTCTGCACAAATATACCTATTCAGTTGCACAAATATGCAACATTGCATATTGGACATATATGCAAAAATTGCAACATATTTTGCACAAATATGCCTATTCAATTTTTAACTTGTTCTTACCTCATGTGAAGCATGCTCATAAAATTTTGTAGTGATATAACCGGAGTGACAATTCGTAAATTAATATAGAATTTTGTTTGTTTGAAATACTAAATATGTTTATATCTTTTGAGCCTTGCGTTATAAAAACTTTTTATAATGATTTTCCAAATCAGTGGGATTGTTTTCTTTAAAATCACCTACTTTCATCCTGGATATACAAAAAGAAATTCCTCTTTTCTTTTTCGTTTCCTAGTGTTATTACTCTCTTCTCCAAATCCGCATTCAATTGGAGCCATAAAAGAAGCTGCTCTTATCGCTTGAGTTTACTTGTCAATACTAAGGTGTTCCGATGAATTTCGGAGGATTTTGGCTAACTGAACCCGTTTCGATACTTCTGCGCGTAACCTATCCACAACCCCGTACCAATCTCGGCACGAGCTTGTATGCGTTCGGTTAAAAGTCTCCGAGGTAGGCTTCTGGAACCACGCACGCGAACCTAGGAGCCCATGCTAGTTATTTTGATTGATTGATTCATTTTTCCTGTTTCAGGGCGCGTCAACTGCTTTTGGTCATTAGTCCCGTTAGTGTAGTGCATGTTTCTCTCTCGAGAGATGGCGGTGATCTTCCCCCGCTGAATGGCGAGATCCGGCGCCGACCTACCGTCAGGTAGTGGGGTTTCCCCCTAACCAGGACTCTCCCACCAGCGGGGCACCACCCCAGCCGGGACAAGCTCTAAGCTCCCGACCGGTCTCGCGGAATATGTGGTAGTGTAGAGCATGTCAGTGTAAGTGTGTGTGTGTAAGGGGAGAGGATAGGACAAGGAAGAGGAAGGACACATCGCGCGCGGTTCCTGGCCCGTTCGGTAGGGTACCGCTCCGGCATTCGCCTGGTGTTGATCGGAGAAACCACGGAAAACTACCGATCAGAGCAGCCGGCCGCTAGAATTCTCCTCCAGACAGCGACTGAATTCGACCTAGCAGAAAAGCTAGTGTCGAAAATCCTGCCGCCGTCGGGACTCGAACCTAGAACCTCCCGGTCAGAGACGCTGCAGTGTCATCAGTTGATGCACTGAGCTACCGCTCCCGGTCCCATGCTAGCGATGGGGCGCGTAAGTCACAAATGTATCGTTAACAGTCGTCAATAAATCGTATTGGTCGGGAACTACTTGGGCCTTTCCGGCTTCTCATGGCTTTCAGGATTATGTTAACTGTGCTAATGTTCATTTGACGACTAGTACGACAGTGTCGTACAGCAATGCGTGTATTGTCACGTGGTCCACTGCGTTTCTCGTGGGATGTTTTAGGGTTGCTGAGGTTATTGCGCCATATCCCTCGGCTTTTATTACATTTAGAACTATCCGTTCGTAACGTATGTGAATTACTGGAGGTATGTGGAGTCATCTCTACGGGAAGAAGTGGGGGACAAAATATGTTTTGTATAGTGTAACAGGTTGACAGAAATTGGTAATGAACATCAGAGCTGAACGTATGGCCGATTCCTGAAAAATACGTGCTGTTAGCTCCATCAGTTAAGTAAATATGTCTTATAGTTTCTAAATTAGTTCCGCTATGATTCACTTCAGCTAATTCTCCAACTTTTCAGTATGCAAACAAAGTACATATTACATCGGTTTTACATTCATGCTGTAGAGAACAAATATGAAAATGTATGCAGTTTAGTGCTAATTTTGAATTTGAGTTAATAATATAGTGTCTGTAAATTCTGCTGAGCGTGCCGCTGGCGGAGGGGAAGGGCGCGGGCGAGGGCGCGGGCGAGGGCGCGGGCGAGGGCGCGGGCGAGGGCGCGGGCGAGGGCGCGGGCGAGGGCGCGGGCGAGGGCGCGGGCGAGGGCGCGGGCGAGGGCGCGGGCGAGGGCGCGGGCGAGGGCGCGGGCGAGGGCGAGGGCGAGGGCGCGGGCGAGGGCGAGGGCGAGGGCGAGGGCGAGGGCGAGGGCGAGGGCGAGGGCGAGGGCGAGGGCGCGGGCGAGGGCGCGGGCGAGGGCGAGGGCGAGGGCGAGGGCGAGGGCGCGGGCGAGGGCGCGGGCGAGGGCGAGGGCGCGGGCGAGGGCGCGGGCGAGGGCGAGGGCGCGGGCGAGGGCGAGGGCGAGGGCGAGGGCGAGGGCGAGGGCGAGGGCGAGGGCGCGGGCGAGGGCGAGGGCGAGGGCGAGGGCGAGGGCGAGGGCGAGGGCGAGGGCGAGGGCGAGGGCGAGGGCGAGGGCGAGGGCGAGGGCGAGGGCGAGGGCGAGGGCGAGGGCGAGAGCAAGGGCGAGGGCAAGGGCGAAGACGAAGACGAAGACGAGGGCGAGGGCGAGGGCGAGGGCGAGGGCGTGGGCGAGGGCGGGTGCGAGAGTGAGAGCGAGAGCGAGGGCGAGGGCGAGGGCGAGAGCGAGGGCGAGGGCGAGAGCGAGGGCGAGAGCGAGGGCGAGAGCGAGGGCGAGAGCGAGGGCGAGAGCGAGGGCGAGAGCGAGGGCGAGAGCGAGGGCGAGGGCGAGAGCGAGGGCGAGAGCGAGGGCGAGAGCGAGGGCGAGAGCGAGGGCGAGAGCGAGGGCGAGGGCGAATGTGTAGGTGCGGGTGCAGGTATCGGGGCGCCGCCCTCCTGAAGCATTGAGATGCAGGGTGGCTGCAATGAGTAAGCGCGCACTGTGCTGATCCTATTAGCTGGGATTGCGCGCCCCGCTTGCGAGCTTTGGAGCCCAACACTTCTGTTAATCGGTCCAGTGCGCGGTCGTTACAGCTCATTTAATTACCTTGAGAATTATTTCTTCTGTATGCTCTCCTTTCGTGTAAGCCTTTTGGTGTGTCCCGTGCTATATCTGCATTTTGCTACCAGATTTTGTTAATGGAATCATCTCAAAATATAGTATAATTGTAAGTTTGGTTGTTTTCAAGTATATTCCATTTCGGCTTTTATGTCGTTCGTCCCCAGAACTTTAAAACGAGTCTGGCCGTAACGTTTAATCTGATTTGTGGGTTACGGATAATGAGGCTTTCGGTATTTTGCAAGCTAAACTACTGGTGTCAACAGCAAACTGTTGTTCTCTCCACGTCCGTCGTCCACATTTCTGGACATCTATCGAAGTTGGGAAGTTGGGATCTATCGAAGTGGTTACTTGTCAGTGACGATGAAAAAAGTCCTGTACAATAAAAATAAAAGGATACGTTTTCATTTGACGATTAATACACTAATAATTTTTTACTTTCTCGTGTATTACCTAGAGATAAAGTAAAGTAATTCAGCAGGAAAGTCGGTATTTTTTACGAAAAAAAGGGGGAATAATATTGAAAAAAGCGTGTTTTTCGTGCTCTCGGACTCTGTATATTACATCCTCACATATTAAATAAACTTGAAATCCGAGTGTATGAGGGGTCTTCTTGAGAAAACCCCTCCGAATATGTTTTTTCTCAAGATTCTGACCGTCTGTATGTGAAAAACATTAGCCCCTAAACAATCCACTGGATTTTTACCAGAATGGGGTATTCCTCGATCGATCTGACAGGGATTGCGGTTCCTCGAATTTCAAATGGATCTTCTAAATATACGAAATACTATACATAAAGCTCTTAGGAATTAACACATCGTATTATCCGTATCGGAGCTACACGAATGGGTCACATCTCCCGCTCCGATAGATCAGTGCCAGTTTCTGCGGATCCCAACGTCTTGTGGGCTAGATTAGGGAATTCCCAGTGCAATAGAAAGGGTTTTCTTAACACTTGCGTCGTCCTCCTTATCTGCTTTGGTTAGGGCGTATAGGCGGTTCTGAGATTGCTACAGTTTCACATACGGCTGCTTAATGGTGCTACCCATCCGCCTTCCTGGACCAGCGCTCTCCCTGACAGCGCCCAGCTTCAACCTCTTGACACCGGGGAGACTTCTCGCGATTAGGTGTTGGCGGGGCAGGAAGGATACGTGCATGCGTGTGAGGGCTTTGAGGAATAGGGAGGAACACGGCACCTGCAATGTAACTATGACGAAATTCGTCGTACGGTTTCTGAATGCGAGTCCACCTCTGAACAATTTACATTGTCCTGAATTCACGATTTACTGCTTCTCATTGCCAGGATGGCTTGCTGGCTTGTTCTCACGGTCTGGAATGTATTCGAAGCAAGCAACATAAAACATTTTCGGGTCATGTGCAAAACTTCTGTAAGTTTCCTTTAGTGCTCTGCTTACCTCGTTACGTGTGAAATCAGCACACTAGATTCGTGGAAAATTGGCTAACAAATGTATAGGTTTCTTGTGTAAAGTCGTTTAAAATTGTGTTTATTGGGTTCCTTTATCAAGTCTTTCTATTGTAACTTTTTTAACCCTATGCTCTGAAATTTGTCTCAAGATTTAAATCTGTTGACTGATAAGTTCAAGTATAACTGTGCAAAATGGACATTTTACCGCAACAAATTCACTACTTTCATTCTAGCTCACGGCTGCCACTCTCCTTAGTTTTCTTTCTTCGTTTCAAGTCATTGTAATATATTGTGGCAGAACCGCCACCTTCCCATTAATTTATCTGAAACTAGAACTTTCGAAACGTGTTATAAAATTTCCTACTGTTCATTTGTGACTTGCTTTCCTTTTCTGTTGTAAAACACTCGACGCTTGTCGCACTGAAATCACTGCTTATAACCATTCTGCTCATATATGTGGCTTTCCTGAGATAAGATACTGTTACTGATAATAATTATTGTTCCTATATTGAACCCACGTTGTGTGGATCCGTGACACCGACAAATTGGCTCACGGAAAACCGGCTGTCCGTCTGTCTGCAATGGTAGAGCCTGAATAGTCCTTTCTCCAAAATTGATATTCCTCTGTCGATCTGGCCGAACGCGACACCCTGCGAATTTGAAACGAGTACTTCAGTTTTAGGGAGTATTTTATATGGAAACTCATCATTTTCAAAATGTTCTGAAAAATTGCTCGAAAGTTTTATTATTTTTTGGGGGATAGAGCAAAAGTCGCTAAGAAACCGTGCAGGTGTCATTTTCCTTCATCTCTTCGAATTTTCGAACGTTGCAAAAGTTCAAAGTATTACTGGCATGTTCCTAAAACATTAAAGATTGATAAGCTCCCTTAATGAAATTGGATCTTCTAAATTAGATCTTCAAATAAAGTGTTGTATAATTTTTCGAAAATATAATTCGTTTTCGCGTAATTTTGCGTGAAATATTTGTGTGATGAATTTGAGATTATTGATTTCCTTTGAAATAATGAATTTCCTACAAATTTTGATTCTGTGTTCAAGATCTAAAAATTAAATGATAAAAGATGATAATTTGTAACTTTATTTTTATACGTTCATAAGGTTGGATAGTTTTGGATAGTTGGATAATTGGATAGTTTTCATCTCTGGATGTTTTAATTTATAGACTTCTTTTACTCAAACACTTTTATTACTGTTTATGGTACAATCGTTCAAAAGATATTGGAAACACACTTCGATGCAATCACAGCAAGTTCATAATTATTCTTGCTTGCCTCTGCAATGTGCTGCAAATACTGTAACAGTTATAATTTATTAGTGTTGCATCTTTTGTACAAGCAAGAAATGCCTAATGTTCTTGGCTGAATAATTGCAGATTCGCATCGCAGGTGCTTCGTTTGAATTGATTCGGACCTTTTGAAGTTAGGGCTGAAGTGTTAGGAGGGTAAAACTTGAAATGTTGTAAGATTAGGCAACCGTTCCAAATATTGTGAGAGAGTACGTGCTGTTGTAAGACCACTAGTTTAAAAAAAACTTAATAAGTTTTTCTGCGACATCACAAATTTTTAAGTTTTTAAAACTTTTTGATAGAGGAAATTTAGCTTATTAGTATGGAATAACGCCAATTTTCACCAGTTCTCTTTTGAAATTTCTGATTTTTTATTCCTGTCTTGATTTTCCCTTACTATTAAATATTTAATTGATATCAAGTACTTTTTTTGTACACATTTGTAGTTTGTATGGATTACGTGTTTGCACCTTTCCGTTCCTATAGACAACCTCGTCTTAATTAATATGTTCTGTTTCAGGTAAGTAAGAGCTTCGTGGCTATCCTGCACCTTTTGCCTGCTTCCTTTGGTGAGTCAACGCAAAGACATTCGTATTGTGTACGAACCTTTAGCAGTAAAGTAGGAATTCACCGTGAACTGAGAAGACCAGCTCCGAAAAGCAAAGTTCTCCACACTATTGTGGATGCCACTGAAGATATATCTGAGAGCCAAACACTTAATAATAAACACTTAGTAATATTCATAGACTGCGATACGGTGCATCATTCATAATATGAGTACTTACGAAATATATTTCGTTATTAAAAAATAGCTTCTCTTGAAGAAGAACACTCGAATGTGTGTCCGTAGATTTCGGACTATCTCATATAATAAACGATTTTATTATATCATTTCACAAGTGGGAATTGAACGAGCAGAAATGTAGCACATGTGCCGTGTTTTCGAGGCCTAGATTACGAGTGGCACAGTTCGCAATGGAAATGCTTCAACTGGAACCGACAACAAACGCGAAGCTCACCCCCACCCGTAGTCGAGACTAGATTTATGAAGAGATAGCACTGCCAGTGAAACGTTTTTTTATGAGTACGTTTTTTGTACACTGCCAAACTCTGTTTCATTGACGCCAGGTATATTATTGTGAACGTTCAGAGACGTGCTACATCCTCAACATTCTCCTAGTGCGACGTTCATTCTAACCTCACCCTCAGTCGCGCGTCAATACCCGGAGAAACATGCACGAAAAGATAATATGAAGTAAGTTTGCACTTGTTAAAAATGAGTCTTAACTTTGTTGATTCTTTAATTATATGCCAATAGATATTTAAAGAACTTTTTGTCACGCCGTGCGCGAAACGCGGTTTCTCATGCTTGTTTTCCATTTGCGAAACACTAATTTTTTTCACAGTGTGTGAAACATAGCGAAGAGTGCGCGAAACACAATTCGTAATTGTCTTCGGTGTTGACGACGTCTTTATTTATTAATTACAAATACTAGTGTTAACTGACTGCAATCCTTTTTATCTATATTCCTTAATTTGACGCGTTGCGTTTCGCTCTCGGCGTGTTAAAAAATAGTATACGCAACACGGGCGCGAGGTGATTCCCGCACTCGTCTCTTTGTCGACAAAGAGACTTGTGGACAAAGAGACAAGTGTGGGAATAACCTCATGCGCCCTTATTACATAAATTGCTATTTTGGTTCAACTTCTGAAAGAAAGCTGCAAAATTAAGACGAATTGGTAACAAAACCATTAAATGTTGAGCGCCAATGAGGAATGTTTTCGACGAATGTGAAAGAAAAAAGAGGTGGTTTTTGTCGTAGAGGAAATAAATCAGAAAAAGAATGAAAGTGAGCTTGACACCTATTTTATCACATGAAAGCATGCTGAAATAATCCAGCGTTTCCGGGTATTTGTTTACCACCGTCATTTATTAGGCAGGAAGTGGACTGAATTCTATCGGAGGTAAAATCACGAGTCCATTAAAAATTACTGTTGGATTTTATCTTGCAATTTTCAATGATATTTATTAAAACTTTTCCGCGAAATAAATTTTGAATACATTTCTATGCCCTGCCCTGTCCTGCCCTGTCCTGCCCTGTCCTGCCCTGTCCTGCCCTGTCCTGCCCTGCCCTGCCCTGTCCTGTCCTGCACTGTCCTGTCCTGCCCTGCCCTGTCCTGCCCTGCCCTGCCCTGCCCTGCCCTGCCCTGACCTGCCCTGCCCTGTCCTGTCCTGTCCTGTCCTGTCCTGTCCTGTCCTGCCCTCTCGTTCTACCCGCACCCGACACTGCAATCTCTTTGCATCAATTCGTAATATGTAAATTCATTAAGTAACTCCAGAAATTGAATGTTAATGTTTTTATAAAAAATAGTTGTTTTTTTAATCTCATATAGGCAGTAACTTTCCTTTAGTTTTGAAACTAAAATGACCTGAATTTCATAAAAAGAATAAAATTAGATTGGTATTCACCACCGGCGCACACACTACTTTGCTCGGCTCAGAACACGGCCGTGATAAGGATTTGGTTAAATTACTCTCTCAGGGGTCAGTGCTTTGTTCTTTATCCACACACTGACATACTCCACCGTTATGCAGTGACTAGAATTAAGGGAAAATGAAACATGTTCAGTTCGTAAAATGCTGGATTTAATTTTCTAATTAACAATTTGGATACAATTTAAAGGGTTGAAAATCGCTTAGCGCAAAATTTACTACATTTTTATTATGGGTTCTTTGCAATTAATGCAAAACTATCTGGTTTCTGTCTGTTGCGTCGTAATATTTTATTACGATAGATACGGGGTACATCATATCTATAGAACAAATGAATAGGCATTCTTCTTTACGTATAGAGAAGATGCGATGCACAGTTCAAGTTCGCACTGCCAGTGACCCCATTAAATATTGATAATTTAATGTGTTATTCAGCCGAGTAGGTGGACGTTAACACACCCTACGTGCTGTGATCCTGTCCGCACCCAACCCCGCCGCCGAGGCGAGGCTCGCCGTGCGCATGCGCAAAGAAGGGGTCCGCGGGGGCGCGCATTAATTAAGCTGCAGTCGCATCGCGGGCTTTGATCAGGCATTGCATTGCCAACCTCGCGGTGCGTCGGGTCGGGTTGCTCGTTTGCATAATCACCCCACTTACACATACTGTTAGCGTGATGAGGCCCCTCAGGAAGATGAGCTGTCGCTGCCGAGACCTCGAGGCACCCCACGCAAGGCGAGGGACGTCCGTCGCGATCTACGTGCTTTTTGCACGATGGTTGAAACGCGAGGGTTCAGTCGCCACGACCATGTTTTGGAAAGACTCGGCTTGAATCGTATAATTTTCTTCCGATACTAGACGAAAATAGTTATTGCGGAATTCTAAATATTGTAGTAGAATGGTTTACAAAGGCTGGCAGGGGCTCGTATCCTGCGCCTGGCAGGGTTTCATCCGGCAGGCGTTCCTCCCCAACCAGGGTCTGTTGAAGTGGGATTGGTAAATTGAGGGACGGCGTTTGAAAATGAAAGTAGCAGAATGACAGTTTTGAATGGGAGATGTTTTGCTATGGCTTCTCCAAAAATAACTTTTTAGTGTGTCTAAGCCAAAAAGCGCCGCTACATGACCTCATGGTGACGAACAAAAATACACATATTTTGGGGGGAAAGTATAATAACATGAAAGAAAGTAGTAACGTAGAAAATGTTTTCTATGAAGTGGTGAATACAAAGTACAGCGTCATGCAAGTATATTCGGCGTGTGATTCGAACCTGTGGCCATGGCTGGCTGTGCGACTTGACAGCTTCAAATTATCCTTTTAGGAGTATAATGAGGACGCCGATCATCGATGTGTGCATGCGGCTGAGGCTAGGGCAGACGTGAATACTTGAATTTTGTGATGTGCGCTGCAATTTTGCGCGGGTAAATATGTTCATTGTTTATCAGACCAGTGTCATACCCGCTTACTCTTAATAAAGTAAAACGAACTTGAATTAACTGCTTCGAATGCAGTTAAATAAATTATCACAACTTACATTTGTTATATCCATAACCTGAAATAACGTATAAAATATTATATCGATAATCATAACGTAAAATAAGGGGTTAACTAACCTAAAATTTCATTGATAATCTGATAATATTGTTTGTAATTAACTATTTAAAACTGTCAAAAAAGGACTGGTTTTGAAAGAAATGCAATCATTAAGTTTATTTTTGTTGTTCCTTCTTTTGGTGATAGACTGTGAAATATGTTTAGGATACAAACTTTAATTGTATTGTTAGATAATTAGAAGCATAAAGCAATAATTCCCTATTTATATATTTCGTGGACTTCTATAAAAAAAAAATGATTGCAAATTGCCTAACTATTTTATTATTATTATTATTATTATTATTATTATTATTATTATTATTATTATTATTATTGGTCGCGAATTGGCCATCTTGGGACCATGTGATCGTGTAACCCACTGACACTCGGTCATATTCATCGAGGGTAGATGCACGTGACTTTTGTGTGTGTGTGTGTTGTGTGTGCGTGTGTGTGTGTGTGTGTGTGTGTGTGTGTGTGTGTGTGTGTGTGTGTGTGTGTGTTGGGGGGATCAGCATTTTCATGCAGAATCCGTTTTTACACTCAGGGTTGTGAGCCCTGGGGGATGAGGTGAAATGATAATGATGAAGGATGAATGGACAATCACAAAAGCACACCCCCATGCCCGAGGCGGGACTCGAAATCACGATCCTTCGCTCCACGACCACTAAGGCACCACTGCCTTAGCGATCTCGGCTACCCGGAGCGACTTTAGTTATTATTATTATTATTATTATTATTATTATTATTATTATTATTATTATTATTATTATTATTATTATTATTATTTACATGATGTTTGAAAACCTATCCATAAAAACAACACAGTACAAACTAAGATACAAAGTAAGGAAAATCTCGGTCGATACTATTTTCACCTTTCTCAAATCTTGTAATCTGAAGTAGTAATTAGCGAGCATAAAATAGAAGCAGATTAAGTTAAGGCCTTTTGGGCAGTTTCAGGACGCGGCGCGTGGTGGCGTGCGGGGGTTGGTAGTTGAGATAAGATCTAGTCAGCAGCGGCTCGCTTTTCAATTTTTTACGTAGGCGAGCGACCGCTGTTGGCTGTTCAACGTGTTGACGATGGCGATGGAGACGCGTATACGGCTTCATTCGGCGTCATTCATTCGTGTTGAGTGGGCAGTACATAAGAAGATTGTGTAAGGCTGTACATAAGTACAGTGATGGTTGGAAGTTGGGGTTGAGAAAAAGTAAAAAAAAAGGAAGAAGGTAGAGAATGAATGGAATGGAAGATTTCTTTGGAAAAGGTGGTATGTGTCAGAAGGGAAATGTTTGCCTAGAAAGGGAGGGTGGAATGTGAAGAAATTCGTAAGGGGAAAAGAAGAGAGTTACAAAGGTAGGAGCGTTAGCTAAAATTTGTAACTCTAGATATTGCGGAATGTATAGGGAAAAAGACTGGAATATACGAAAATTCTTAAATGGAATAATGAAGAAAAAGAGAACGAGAAGCATTGCTATATTGAGATTAGATGCAGGAAATACTGGGCAGAATGGGGGAAAGTAAATGTAGGATATGTGAGGAGGAAGAAAAGATCTGGGATCGCGTAATGAAACGACGTAGTGAGGAGTGAGTGGTCAAGGTAGAAGGGAAAGATTATACAGAGTAAAACACGGCCTGCAGGATGATAAACGACAGAGAATGATAAAATGAGTAAAATAATATATATGGAAACTGTTTTAAAGGTGAAGGCACGGATGTACATATGTAATGAATATAAAGTTATGTGCAGGGAAGTGGAAAGCGTGAATCTCAACCATAGCTCTGTGAGGAGAATGTTGAAAATGAACTTGGTGCTTAGTAGTGAGCGTAGGCCACTGTGTACCTACCAAGAAACCACAGCTACCGTGTGGGCGTGACGGAGGAGGAAAGACGTGAGAGGAATCAAACCGACTGATACGGGACGCGAGTGCGCTGGCAGGGAAGAACGGAGAATGTACGAAATGGCGTTAGGGGAGAGGGTAGTTGCAAAGATGACCTGTGCCTTGGGCGTGAGAAGAGGAAGGCTGGGGCGATCGGGAGGGTTGCGGGGTCGCAGGCGTTGTGTCGGCCACGGGCTGTGTGGATTGGCGGGCGGCATCCGAATTACGCGAAACGCTCGCGGCGGCTGGGACTGCCGCGCCCCGCCCCCTCCCCTCTTGCACCAAGCATCCCATGAATACGTATTGAGGGGGGAGGACAGCTGCGCGTTGCGCTTCTCTGGAGGTTGCCGACTAATGGCGCGCCCAAATTGTCAGCCGTGATCTGCTGTACACCAACCTGTGACTCTTCCGTAGATTTTCTGTTTGTGTCTTAGAGAGTGTGACGAAATTATCGCGCACCCATGCGCTCTTTTTTGTGCGTCGGCTCCTCGGAGAATGTGTGGTCTTTGCAGACGACAGGTGAAGTGCCGTAGCCTCGGGATTCGGTACGAGGTATCGAACAAAAGCTTCGCACGCTATGACGACACGAACTCGTATATTAACAAGAAACGTATTAAATTAATGCACGTGTCTGTTATCGCGATTATGTGCGATTCCGACGTGGCACTACCCTACAAAAAAGCAAATACAATTTCAATATTATAAACATACAGCGCGTAAAACATTTAAATTGTCCAACGTAATTTTTCTTCGAAACTGATTGAGGTATCGGGATGCTATACGAGCCACTTTAATTATTAGAAATCGAAAACGTATAATATTTCTGATATTTGTAATTTTGAAATGCAATACAACGTTGATTTTTTTAAGTCGAAGTACTATATTTTTTGAACAACCACTTTCATGCTCTCAAAGAGAGGAACACAAAGAGATAAGCAGTGTTAATATTTGAGGAGAGACTTGCACAATTGTAAGATTTTCTCAGCAAGCGTGTGCCGTAAGCTGAAGAACACGTTCCGCTTTTTTTTCAAGGCTGTCACGAGCCCTTCTTATCTTGCTTATGCCCACAAAGTTCGTCGTTATCTCCCTCTCCGCTTTCGCGAGTCAACACTGCGCTTACTGCAGAGAGAGTGTTAAGTGATCACAAAGCGGAGCCAGCCGAAACCCAGCAAGTGACAATTTTATCCACCTTGCTATTTCGCCCATCTTTAAGAGGAAATAACTCTGACGAAGTATTGTAATAAGTAACTCGTTAATAATATACTTTATTTTTAATGCTACGTTATTGTATATTATTGCATTCCATACGGAGCTCGATATTCACTGCATAACTTACCTGGATCGAGAGGGTCATGGTTGAGGGAAATATTAAATCAGTTGAATGTTGCTACATGTTTTTTTACGGAGAGAATTATGGGCGGGAAGTACGAAATGTTAAACCGCGTAAATATAACTAGTTATTTAGTAAATAAGTAAATATGAATAATTAATTATAGGTAAAAAATAAAATCATGTTCGTACCACGGGCATTAACTGGTTCTAATGATCTCGGACGACAGAACTCCCTCGGGCGAAAAGCTCTCGGGCTTTTTGTCGCCGCTCAATCATTAGAACCTTTATAACGCCCGTGGTGCATAAATAACTATTAAATCGGAACTCAATGGAGTTGTTTGTTGCTGGCGTTTCACTTGATTATAAAACAGTCTGTTTTAGGCAATTGCAGAATCATGAACCCCCTCCGTGTAATTCGATCGCTCGTGTGCAGCCCTTTACCTGGAAGTGGGTCAGGGCAGTGGCTGTCGAGGGTCATAATGTAATGACTTCGTGGAAGCGCCATAAATAACCGCGTGACATCCATCATCCCTGGCGGTGTACCCGCGCGTAGGGCACCCGCTGGCGTGGGCGGGGTCGGGGGCGGGGGCGGGGTCGGGGGCGTGGGCGGGGGCGGGGGCGGGGGCGGGGGCGGGGGTGGGGGTGGGGGTGGTAGAAGGCTCCTACAGGAAAGCTGCGGTGGCAATAGGAAGAGATAGCGAGGGGGAGAGCTCGCGGGTGTTGACAAATGAACAAGAGCGTTTCGCCCGCTGTGCAGGAAGTGGCCTTGAAGAAATCGTCAATAGTTTTAGGAAAGGGGTGAAGAGAAATTGATCAGTTTTCCAGGTACTATAATGACAATGCGATTGACTCCAAAAGCCGAAAGTTCAAGTACTAAAAAAATATTGAAATTTAACTTAGTTAATTTCTCTCTTGTGCAAGTATTATAGTAAAAAAATTGAAAATTGAATTAATTTCAGTTTTATTTTGGGCGTGACTTCTTTTATTGTGTAGTGTATATTCTTGCACTTATATATGGGATATTCTTTATCAAATTTGTTTTTTCCAAGGCTTATTGACCTTAAACGTTTCCTACGTTTAGTAGATTATCCAGAATTTTCTTATCAGAGGGGCTTTCGGTTTAGTGCAGCCAACCTGAGGTTTCTGATATAAAAAGTTTGTATAGTGGAGAAGTATTTATATTTGATGAAGTTTGATATTTCATGAAGCAATAGTTATTCTTTTCTGATTCAATAAACTAGTGAAGTATTTTGAAAGCACCTATGTATGAAAATGCGAAATAAATGCGAAAACTCGCGTAGATGCCGCCAGTATTGAAAATATATTTAAATATATATTTGAATATGATACACCGATGGGACTTTCCCCTACTTGCTGCAAGGGTAGGTAGTGCGTTCTCTCAAGTTCGGCCGGCCCTTGTTGCTTCTTAGTTCGCGTGCTGAGTGTAGGATCCCTTTCCACTAATCAATGCTTAGGCCGCTAAACCGTTGTATTCCTTGATGTGATATTCCTGAATTCCTATGCCTCTAACCTTTTTGCGTTTGGTTGTTACTTCCTGTCACAGAACTGTCGCTTCAATCTTGTTTTCTATCCTCATTCGTGTTCTTACTTCCTCAATTTCATACCATTATCGTTTTGTTGACTTCGTTTAGTATTATGCAGTGAGAATAAGTTATTAGGGATTTTATAATCCCCGTAATATTATAAAATCCAAAATAAGTTGTTAAAGAATGCCCAATGATGTAGTTAAGGCACTCCAAAACAGTTTTCCTGACCCTTTTACCACCG
The DNA here is from genome assembly GCA_011170035.1 of Teleogryllus occipitalis. Classification (NCBI taxonomy): domain Eukaryota; kingdom Metazoa; phylum Arthropoda; class Insecta; order Orthoptera; family Gryllidae; genus Teleogryllus; species Teleogryllus occipitalis. Next base: position 66,872 of record BLKR01002717.1, read on the forward strand.
TACCTCTGCTGTCTCGTGGTGTCGCAACGCCGCTCATCGTGTGCAGCCCTGTGGCTCCACCGCTGCACCTTGCGCTATCTCCGCCTTGTTCGCCCGCGCTGTGCCTCCGGTAATGAGGAAGTGGCTGGGCGGCGGTGCTCGGCGCGGGCGGGCCCCTGAGGGGCGGTCGAGTGGCCGCGGGGCGGGGCCCGGGCGGTCCGGTCGCCTCCGTTGCCTCAGCGCCACCTCAGCGCTTTCCGCGACGCGGGTGGGCGTGGGCGAGGGCATGGGCGTGTTTTTTGTAAAAGCGCGCGGCCGCCACGTAGTGCTGCCTGGGGCCCCGTGCGCGTGCACGCCGCGTGCCGCCGTCGCCGCCGCCCGCGTGTGCTGTGTTGTCGCCGCCCCGGAGGGAACCGCGCCTTCTGAGTAAGATAGTGGTGTTGGTGAGTATTATCAGGCGGAAGAGTAAGCTAAATGGCCTGAGCCTCGCCACCAATAAAGGCATTTCTTTTATTTATTTTATTATTTATTATTTATTTTATTTATTTATTTAATTATTTATTTAATTATTTATTTAATTATTTATTTAATTATTTATTTAATTATTTATTTATTTTATTATTTATTTAAGATAGACTTTCATCTTTGAGAGTGTAGGCTTCCGCGGACGGAGTCGGTAACTACTTGGCAGTTCGCCCTGAAGAAGGTCGCAGAATGGCGGCAGAAATGTTGGCGCCTATGCCCAGGACGCCGCGTCTCCCAGACAGCCAAGTAGTTACTTTCTTCTTTGGATTGTTGTTTCCAATCTTATTTTTGGCTGAAAAATTAGTTGTACCAACTTACAACATTTTATAATTTGATGTTACTTATAGTACGAGAAAATGTGTTATGTTGTAGCACCATTAGTTTTTTAATGTTTCCATCAAGAGTTGTGAGGATGTGCTTGTAATGAAGCATCGGCGTACACGTTTCTTTATTGTGTGTATTTACAACGTTCTAAGACACTGCTTTGCTTTTTGAACTAATTACACAAAAAAAAGTGACGTGAACATACGAGAATAAGGGATTTAATCTTTTTTTCAGGCGTGTCTTTTCAGTAATATACCTGTATGTTATGATATGATAACATTTTTAAACTAAAAGTGGCATATGATCCTGGGGTTAAGTTCTTGTTAATTTCTACCCTTTCTATTTTGTTAAAACGTGGAGTAGTGATGTTCTGTGCATTTTTTAACGTAAAGTCGTGACGATATCTTCAGTAGGCTACGTCGTAGAGTGTGGGAGAGAGAAAGCACTGCATACCCTTGCAGCAACTAGGTGAAGGTCCCCTCGGTGTATCGATAGCGCGTATCGACTGAGACCGCAAGTGAAGATTAGCTCGTAGGCACGAACAGACGCATAAATGCACGGGGCAAATGAACTCTATACAAATGAAGTATTTAGAACGTCGACATCTACACGAACTTTCGCATATTATACTCATATATGATTTCAAAATAAGGAAATTTCCCTGCTTTATTGAGTCAGAAAAAATGACCAGAAGTGACTAAATTGAAAAAAAATGTACGTTTTCTGCCTTTAAAAAACGTGCACAATGAAAACCACTACTCAGTGTGTTACTTCAGGACGCGACCCAACATGGGATGCAAAATGAGTGTGTGAACGATTCTAATTTTTGTTCGTCTGAATGTAAATGCAGTGAGATACCAGTACCACTTCTGCAATATTATAGACGGCTCTGCAATGGGAAAATCGCATGCGTTTTGGAGTGGTCGTTATTTTGTCGACGTAATTGTTTTCGCCTCCGCTACTCGTATTTAAAATGTAAAAAACGAGAAATAACACAAATATTCGGAGCGAATAACAGTATTGACCTATCGAATTCCTGATGCTCTTTTTGTTCATTGAATTGAATTTGGCATAAAGAGGATTTTCACTATTCACTACCAAAATATTAAATTTACTGAAAACACATGTTTGTAATTATGTTAAGAAAATTATAACTTTATATTTTGAGTATCGTCCGATTGGCGTTGCAGTTAATCATTCAGATTTGATAGGTCCGTACATTTTAACAGCGAAATGCGAACGCGAGAAGTCAATGAGGGGGCCCGCGTCTGGATGTGGTTTTCGCTGTCCCGCTGGCGGGCAGGCGGACAGGCTGGCGCGTGCCTGGCGCTGTCGATCAATGCCGCTCTATTAGCATGTGCTGGCCGACCTGCCATCAACTGCCGCACCCTCTCCCTTCCTCTCTGTCGCCTAATCCCTTCCTCTTTCCACCGTTGCAGTGCGCGCGCCACACGGCACGCTACAAGCCAGACGCAACTGCAGTCCTACTGCCTCCTCTGCCTCTTCCTGAACCTAACTCTCTCTACCTAGCACTAATTGCAATATTCTTTCAGTTAATTGTAATCGATGAATTATAATAAAAATAAGCTATTTAGATGAATTTATTAACTGGTTGTAACTTATCAAATTAATCGATTACTTCAAATTAACAATTCTTTTGTAGGATTGCAAAAACATCTAGTTATGGCGTAATTTAAAGGAGACTATAAACTAGTATGAACAGGGAACTAGATTATTCGAATTGTCTTCCCCATCCATTACTGTGAATGTATGAACTTTCAATGTTGGAACATATTCGACATACTTTGTTCGTGCTTGAGTTGTTTTCCACACTTGTTTACTCGAGGCTCAATCATTTTTAAGTTTTATAAAAGCTCCCATACGGGGCACATGGACACATCAGTTGAGCGAAATTGGGCCAGTAAAGCGGTTTGAAGATTCCTTTTGAAAATTAAAATATTATTCTTAAAAAAAACATTTAATGAATACCGTATAATACAAATAAAGCGGGTATGCAGCGAGGTGATTATATTTGTATGCAACATTTCTAGGGCCCATTTTTTGGTGGCCACATCGAATGAAATGCCTGTGCACTTGGGGCATCACACATTCTGCTGGGCTCGGGACAACGCACTCGGAAACAACTGAATTATGATACTTGGTGTTTAACTGGTTACGACTCGATCTGGCGTCATACCACAGCAAAACTCCAAGGAAGTGGACATTATATGTTTGCTATTGGTGTGAGGTCGTAGGCTTCCGCGGTCAGAGTCGCGTCGAAGGCTGTGTTGCCGACGTTTCGACTATCTTTTCGTGGTCTTCCTCAGGGCTGGTCAGCGCTCCGAATTATGGCGTGCGTAATCGGCCCCAGGCATATGTAATTCCGAACGCTGACCACTCCAGCGCAGACCAACTCTGAGGAAGACCACGAAAATATGGTCGAAACGTCCGCAATAGTGCCTTCGACGCGGCGTCACCCGGACAGCCAAGATCATTTGCTATTGTTTTTTTGTTTGGAACGGCTATTTTTTTATATTCGTGGTAAGTTAAAAAAACTGTTGTACTGTGTATATGTGTATATATATATATATATATATATATATATATATATATATATATATATAAATTTTCTTGAATATTTTTTTTCTTAAAATATTTAATTTATTGCATTGTTATACGACAGTTTTTTATTCGTTCTTAAGCAGTGGCCGTGCTTAATTTGGAAAACCATTTTGTGGAGTTTTGTTCAGCAATGTTTTTTGCCGTTGCAAGCCATTCTGTGATTCCCGTAGGTGTAATTTTACAAAATAATATGAAAGTCATTTTTTATGAAATATCAATACCGTATGCAACATCACGTATTAATCAGAATAAAAAATATAGATGAAGATACACTTTTAAATAGTTGTTGTACCTTGTTAATATGCATTTAGAAAATTACTCTTTCGAACTACCATTACTAATATTCGTACTGGTTCTTAAAAATCTTCCTAAGGTCTAAGCTCGCCCGTATGCCTATTCATTACGTTCACGGTTCACTATACGCTCGCAAGGTATCGTAGCCGTTCCCATTCCTCAACTGGCATTCCTGAACCGAGTTCCGGATGCAATTCCTAAGGTTTTATTTATGCCCGGCTTTTATACCCTTTTCATTCAGTTTGTTTGTTGTGGAATGTATTTATCTTTGTGTATTGTATGCTTCTACGGGCTCAGAGCGGAAAGAATGGGATGGCGGTGGTCGATTGGATAGGACCTCTGTGTATCGGGATCGTTTTTACTGTAATGGTTTGGCTCTGGCACTTCACTCCGCCATGCCTATTCCCCCCCCTGCCTTGCCGCGTGTCACTGCACTTTGCCACACTCCTTGGCTTTCCCTTTCTTCCGTGGGGAAGTGGAACACCAAAGACGATTCCTCAATAGGATGACACCCTTCATTGATGTGTTTACTAAGTTTGTGTTACTTTTCAAAAGTATCCCTCATCCACAATTTTGTAGGTGACCATTCAACTATCAAAGGAAGACGTCTCTGCTCCCCGTTTTTTGTTTCCTAATCGCTCAACTTCCTCGGGGCTATAATCTTTGCTCCCGTTCCCTTTCATTCATCTTCGTATGAGTCCCGTTCCATCGGCAAACACTTCATGCCGGTGAAAACTCTTTCTATTGCATCGCCTCCGCGGCGGTGGTTGGCGTGTCTGCACAAATAGAAACCTCTAAACCCGTGGCTGGCAATGGAACCTATTCAGGAACCGTCTACTACAGTTTCAACAAAGTTTACAACAGCAAAGACTACATAGCTTTCAATTTGCTTAACAATCAAATCTGCAGATTCCTTCAATCAACCACAATACAAACGAAGGGCAAGAAGTGAATCCGGCTAAACCACAGTTAAACGGACACTTCCTAAGCTCAAATACTGACAAAACTCGAGATCCCTACTATACGCAAAAGCAAGTACCTCTCCACCCAAAACAACAAATTCGTAAAGTACAAAGAAAGGAACACGAAGCAAAATCTTTAGGGCTGTCCATTTTGCAAAAGTGTAAAAGTTGGACACAGGAACCCCCAACCGCAGATGCAGCAAGTCAAAGGCAATTCCTCAAAATGAAGACCTTCCAAATGAAGAAAAGAGAAATGCAGATTCTTGCTCACCTGAATGTGAAACCTTTAAAACAAAAGCTACAAAAGAGGTAACCTCTTCTTTATCTTTACGAACCCATTTTAAGGATTTTCTGTCTCAAATGAATAATGTAGACTCATGGTCACCTAAGAAAGCTGAACAGCAGTATTCTCGTGAACAAAATATTCCGCTCATATATTTATATAGTTCACTACACTGTTCAGAAGTGATTTTAATAATTCAGTCTCGCTGTGAAAATGACTTCGTGATAATTTCCTGGATAAAGAGTGGAAAGTACCTTCGAGAACTCAATTGATATAGAAAGATTACACAAGAGTTACGATCTAAACATTTTGAATTTCACACTTTTGTTGATCCACCCGTACAGTGAATATAAGAAACCTACTCACGAGTTTAACATAACAAGAAACGCACTTAAACTACCAAACAATATTAAAAATAAAAACTTTTCAAAAAAAGTCGCAAAATCGTACAAACGACAGGAACCCCATCCCATCTGTAGTATTTAAACGTTCTAGTAGCCCGAAAGCGAAGGAAATATTAAAACTGGAAAAACGTGGTGATATCGTTGTAACATTGTTGAGAGAGCTAGCAGATCCAGTTTCAATACCGTTCAATCTGCTGCAACCGATCTCGCACATCAGGACTAGTTTCGCTGTTAAGGTACTAGCATGCAGAGAGCGTGCCTAAAATTCTGGAATGGGTGGAATGGTTGGTAATGACTGGAATGGTTGATATAGACAACGGGAGGAATTAAGCCATTTTCATGTTCATCCAATAGACATTGCCGTTATTACGGAGTCTCGCCTACTCCCATCTGAGAAATTCCACATCGGAAATTATAAATGTTGTCGAATCCATTTTTATGGAAGGCTGATGAACCCATTATCATATACACCTTACCAGTGTGGGGGGGAGCATCACGAACATCAATATCGAAACTTCAATTTCTTCAACACTGACATTAGCAGCAGGTGCACAACACTGACATAGCAGCCATGTCCGCAACTCTCAAATACTTACAAACTTTCACACACGTTCTTTAACTGAGCATGTAATTCATGTTAAGCACAATTTCTTCTGATGTCTTTGTTCTTCTCCTTCGACATCAATTTTCAACTTTGAGAGTGACCTTCCATTATCTTACGACTATTTCCCCAGATGACCCTTACACGACACCTTTTTAAAATTTCATATACTTAACAATGTAGTTTTAAACGATAAACAATAAGTAATAAGTTTTAAACAATAAGTAAACAAAAGCTGTAAGACTGTTGAGTAGTTGAAATCGAAACGTTAATTGACACGCGTAGGCTTGAAGTAAATTGAGACGCATATGCACAGATAAGGAGTAGGGTAGAATGGGACGAATTGAATGGATTTATGCTCCAAGCCACAAGAATCAAATGTGGTTGAAAATTGACTTGAAAAGTTGAGCCGTATCTTCTCATTTCGAGCAGCAAGGATGCACGCCGAAAAGTAGATGTTTGGGATGTAGTTGTATACTACATATTTATCTTAACAACATGAAACAATGTCTTTGGTGTTTTCTATTTTCGTTAACTGTTAGATTTCGAGTAATGAAATTCTGAAAATGATTTTTATTTACCCAGATCTGTAAATGTTTGCTGCAGGAGATACGACAAATCCTACTGTTCATCTTACCATAAATATGTAATGCGCCACATAATTATAACCAATGATTTTTTGTGTAAAAGTACGTACACTTATATCAGACAACTGCTAGACATTACATTGACTTACACTCACAAAGCTTTGTATTTAGAAACATTCATCGAGCATGGGAAAACTCGCTCTTTCTCTAACAACCACCTTACACTCACATGGTTTTTCGAAAGGGAAATGTCAAATGCTTTTAACAAATCGATTACAACTCTCATAATGAAATAATGAGCAGATGTCGGCACATAAACATTCATTCTATTAATTTTATGATTTAATTACAGGTTAGTGTTTATCCTATGAATCCGGTTAATAATAGCAAGCCATTAAACATCTGGAACCGACTACGTTTCGTTTAAAGCAAAAATGGTCGAGTGGAAAACCCAGGCTTCTTTCTGAACGAAAACCTTAGTGTTATTTAAGATTTTTGTAATTTTCTACCTTTCAAGGGTTTTAATGAAAATCGGTTTCATATTATTCTTATAAAAACATTTTCTTGTATTTGAGAGGGAAAAAAATCAAGAAAAAAAATTTATTAATATAAAAAAATTTAAAAGCCATTATCTAGAAAATGTTGAAAATGTTCCAGGGGCTTCATGTAAAGTACCTGCAAAATCAAAAAACGAGTATCTTAATGATCTCCGGAACAGCACAACTATATTTTACTCGTGACCTGTATTTATCAAGTTTTAACTCGAATGTTTCTAACCTTTGGAGTTTTGCGTGACACCTCCATCCATATATACAAATCTCCTCTCCACCTGCACCAATCTTGAACATCTTAACGATCTTAAACATCACTCGAAGACCTTAATCTGTGCGAAGTTACAGCTGAAAAAAGCCGTAAACACGAATTTTACGAGGGATATTCGAGATCATATTGTTGAGATTATTCCAATAGTTTAAGGACAACAATAACTTTAGCTTGAAAACATAAAAGAAGGATTCTTCTTTAATTACAAGTTGTATTTTTGATTTACTTTATTTGCAATTTGTTCAGATAACAGATTTGCAGGAAAATGTTGGAATATGGGCGTGAATGGAAGTGCAGGAATAAAAGTGGTATTGATCATTATGAATGTCAAACAAAAGTAATCCTAAATCGTGAATGCAATTATATATGTGTAGGAGATTTGAAATATTTTAAATATGTATTATTGACCTCACAGCGACAAAAACGGAAAACAAATACCTTAAAACAGCAGTAAAACTGAGTGTTTAGAATTATATTAGCAGTCGTCGCAGAGTAATTACACGATCTTTCTTTTACAAAATTGCAATTTGTGACGGACATTCTTGAATCAATTTCTTGACTTTTGGATGGAAGAAGATGAGAACTTTCTTGCTAATTACGCAATACGCTTTGTTTCGTGAGCCCGGGGGCAATGGCGCCGGCGGCTACACAAGGGCGAAGCGCCCTTTTTAAATTAGATTTTCGGCGCGGCGGAGCGCCCATTCATCAGGGGGCGATAGCGCGGTGGAAGCACCCCGCCTCCGCCCCGCCCCCTCTTGCCCCGCCCCTCCCGCGCCTTTGATCAACGCGGCGATAGCGGCCGGCCGCGTCAGCATGCGCTGCACTGCCCGTCGCCGCCCCTCCCTCGCCGCCCGCCCCTCCTCGCTGTTTTGCATGACGCTTCGTCGCTACCTCCGTCTTCGCTCCACGTCTCCTGGCCTTCTTGCACCGGAACGCAAAATGCTTTAGATACCTTCAGTCTCACCGACTACTTCATCTAAACGCGTACTATTGAATGCAGGTGAAGTAACTCGGCGAGGCTCCTGCATTTATTACTATCGTGTAAAAGAACGGGAAATGAATGATTCTATGAATAATGCAATATGGAGGAAGTTTGATTAACATCCCCTCCATACTGCGGCACTCGCTCGGTTCATTCCTGCCCCTCTTTCCCTCCCCGACACACGTGGGTTGTAGATTACATAAAATAACATTTTCCTTCGGTTGAAGCATTATGAAAACACCTTTCTTATTGATTACGTACAACGTAATGTGAATTCGTTTCCAATTTTATCTTTCTGTCTTCCGTAGTTATCGCTCCGCGTTGAAGTCAGTCAGTCTGAAAATCGCGCTGAGAGTTTCTTCTCTTAAAATATTTGTTTTTGTTTGTTTGCTTTTGTCTCTCATCTTTCTTCCGTGGTTTACCTTTAAATTGTATGTTACTAGTTGAACCTGTGCGCCGAGTCCATCACCAACCAAACTGAAGTGCTGTGGGTGCTTAAAAGATTAATTTCCCGATTCTGGACGCTTCTAACCACTCCGTGATATGGAGGAATTTCCCGTAAACCCCAAAAATAAAACAGAAATTACAAAAAGGTTTCGTTTTGTAGATAACAGCCCAGGGAAAATAACTTTAATCTATTTTTCGGAGCTGAAAACTAGGATTAACAGATTTCGAGTTACGTACGATGGTAACTGATACTGAATTTCTTGAACTCCATATTTCCCGTGCGCGAGTTTATCCCTTCAAATCATTATCATATCTTTAAATCTGTTGATACACCTCTGGGATTAATAACTCCATAATTTTCAATTATGAAGTAGTATTGTTCCTGGGTTTTGTGGAATAACCTCGTATTAATAGTGCAAAAACCTCGTCGTCCTTAGCGTGTTATGTAGGGAAAAGAGTTTCTGGCATCACGTGCTGCTTCTCTCGATTAATTAGCACCTTAAGCACGTATGCGCGCTTGTAGTCATTTTGCGTTTGAGCTCTTCATCAAAATGTATCTTCACACAGTTTGTACTACTGCTAAAACGTCTTAAAATGACCTGCAATTTCTTGTTTGATATAATTTCGTTGATCATCCCTTTTCCACTTCATTGTGTTAAATGAGTAAGAAATATTTGTTTTCTGCAGGATTCCGCTTTCTCCCCCACCTTCGTAGTTTTTGGCTGCTCCTCTCCTGCATGCGGTCGTCCTCGTTTGCCGCCTGCTCTCTGCTTCGCCGCAGTCCGCGGCGCCGAGTTACAAATGGGCGTGTCGCGCGCTCCGGTGCTCCGATACGTCCGCACCCGCCTCCTGCCCACCCCCACCCCCGCTCCAGCGCCTGTGGCGTCGGACGGGCCCCGCTTGCCCGCCCCGCCCCGCTCCGCCCCGCTCCGCCCGCGCTCCGCCCTGCTCCGCGCCCCGCCCCGCTCCGCCCCGCTCCGCTCCGCCCCGCTCCGCTCCGCCCCGCCCCGCCCCGCCCCGCCCCGCCCCGCTCCGCTCCGCTCCGCCCCGCCCCGCTCCGCCCCGCGCCGCGCCGCCCCTCCTCTCCCCGCCCCGCCCCGCCCCGCACGTCCGCAGCCACCTCCCTTGCCTCCCTTCCCTCCTCCCGCTCACCACCAGTAGCGTCGGACGGGCCACGCCTCCCCGCCCCACCTCGCCCCGCTTGCCCACCCTGTTCGATACGTCCGCTATCTTAATGCCGCGCCGTAAATACCCGCCTAACAGGGCGATTATAACTAAACGAGCTGTCGCGAGGAGGCCGAAGAACAGAAGGGCGCGGATTCGCCTGCGCCGCCCCGCGCCACCCCGCCGGATCTCTTCGCGCCGTTTCCGCTTCCGGCCACTCCGGGCTGCGCTGTGCGCGGGCGGGGGGAGGGGGTGCTAGACCGAATGCCAATATCACGGAAAGCACAGTGTTAAAAACGCATACTTTCCGTTTATTCCACTCTGAGCGGGAATCGGCTTTAATAAAGTAAGTTTCCCGCCAATTCAACATGCACCGCTTTGCATGAAATGCGCTAACATTATTTCTGTGAAAAGAAGAGAATGTCATCGATTGGACTTGGGGAATCGAAAAAAAAATTAATTTACTCGTATTTTCGAATAGATTCGCATCTTTTTATTTTTTAAATTAGGACGAAGTAAAAGGACATTATTCAATTTATATTTTTATGTGTATAATGCTAGGAGGATTCTTCCAATCTTCATAAGTAAAATAAATTAGGATATAAAATAACAGATGTGGCTAATGGGCTAATTTAGGGTAATGAGAGAAGTCTAACGCAAGTCAGGAAACTGCGTGCAGCTGAAGATGGTCTAGTGAGAAAGAACGAGATGTTGATGTTGGTGGCGAAGAACTTCTCTGAAGGCTTCTTTGTGGAAATGCTACCCCGAGGACAACCGCTCATTCGCACTGGTCGTGGCTATATTACGGCTTTATAGTGGCTTCTTCGTATTGAAGGGAAACCTCTTTGACAAAAGGGAAACCCACTTACACTTTTATTATACTTCTAAAACGGAACTATTTTGTTATTGTTCATTTTTTCAAAAAAATATTAAACGAAAGCACCCTAGAGCATGCTTTTGTGTAATGTTATTTAGTTAGGTATAGGAGCCTTTAAACTCCTGAGATTATTAAGGCCCATGATATGATGAGTGGATGATAGCGATAATGATTAGTGAATGACGATGGAATTGAAGGGATGCATAGGAACCGGGAGAACATGAAGCAAAACTTACCGATAGTTTACTGTGACCACTAGAGAGCCTACAAGAATTTTCCGGTGAATTAAATATGTCCCGATGAATGCAACTCATTGCGCTTCAACCTCCCCGCCCTCATTTTTGTATGATAAGTGTATTTGTGTATTTTGTATTCCTTCCTTTCCTTTTGTAACTTCTCTGTAGTTCTTTTTATGTGATGAGCGTATTTCTGTATTTTGCATTCATTCATGTCATTTTGTCACTTCTCTGTGCTCTTCCGTAAGAGTATCTTCTAAAAAGAGATCATAATTTATGAGCATGTTAAATGCACAAGAAGTTAATAAAAAAAACTTGTCAATAAATATACAAAAGCATAATATTGATGAAAACGGTTCTGCACTTTGCAGTTTACAATTAGAGGCTGAGCAACTTCCGCATGAGCAACTTCCGTAATGGTTGTTATTGTGATCAATTAGGTAAATATTTAATTTCCAAATTATGCCTCGTGTTAAAGTAGTTTTGACGGTTCATGTAACATTTGTTTTCACTAAACTTTTATTTTTACGCGAATTCTTTTCGCTCGGATTCTTGTTTTGTAATCTCTGAATAACCGTTCACCGAGGTGCTAGCATTCCATACAGCAGCATCAATAAAGAGAGCTATAAAAATTCGCATTCAGGAACTTAATATGAAAGCTTTTTTTTTTTTTTTGTTTTTTATTTCGTTCTCGTACGTGCTTGACGCTCCTGGAAGTTTTATTATTTCCCAGTAGCATTGATCACGCTTTACAGCGGCACGTAATAAAGCCAGAACGGCGGAAGAGAGAGAGAGAGAGAGAAAGAGAACGTGGCAAAGCGTTTGATTGTCATGCGTGCGTTCCACCGCACAAGAGAAGCCAATCGCTGTGCCTCGAAGCGGTGCACTGGGTTGCTGCGGAGTGGCGCCGACTTCCTTTAAAGTCGCCGTCATAGTTGGCAGCGAGAGCTGCCCGCTTCCCGCGTGACCTTCTATCCTGGATATTACTCGTTTCTAGGGAACGGATTTTCAAGTAAATACATATTTTCATGGGAACAAGATACCTGCTTTCAATAATATTTTTTAAAGTTTACAAGATCTTTTCAGTGAATTAGAGCCATTTTTATTTTACATATTTTTGCATATTGCACGCAGGTTTGAAGACCATATTGCAGGCAGATGTACTGTGTGTTCCAAAGTAGCCATGGGTGCAATGTACGTTATCAAAAGGAAACGGATACTATTATATTAGTATTATAGTAGTAATGATGTAATATTGTAATAGATGATTTTCTACCCCGTAAATCACGTACAGATTTTTACTGTTTTTTGACTAAATAAATATGTAAATGACATTCTTTGCAATGGCGTATAGCAATTTCCGGCCGCTCTCTTTTCTATTGTTCCCTTTGTCTAAATTTATGTTGTCTGAATGTCCCCTTTGTATTAATATAAAGTAAAAATTCTTGTTTGCTCCTGTATTACAGCGTCAATCTGCCGAGGCGCAAGCTTAACGTAAATTGCTGTGATCAGTAAATTCCGCCCACGTTTGCGTTTGATTGAGGGGAGGAGTGGAGATGTTATTTCGAAGGCAAGGCTAATCAAATCTGTAAAATCTGTACCTCTTTTTTCGATGCTAATGGTCTCTGTTAACCCTGAGGTAAAATGTATTATTATCAATGTTGTAAACAATGCATCGTTTATTCATAATTCAAATACTGTTGGTAAAGGAGTATGACTAGGGATTTCGGAGCTCAAGAACGCGTCCTCGTATAATTCTCCACACTGTGTTTCAGTTAATGAAAATTGAGTTTGTGTTTTAGCAGCACATGCATGTTCGGTAATTATATATTCGTATTAATAAAAATATTCATCTAATCCACAAATACAGATAATTTATTGAAACATGCCCGACGTTGACTGGTGCCAATTTGAAACACAATTATTACTGATAAATGTAATTTGGGCGCCAGGAAAAGAAAACACTTGAAACCTAATGATTCCTACGTAATTTAAATATCTCTCCTTACAAAATTATGTTGGGCTAGCTCAGTTAATTGGGGTTCGAAGTCCATCATTGTTGCTACTTACTCTGCAACCAATTATTCAATCTACCATCCATACGGAGTGGCGAGGAATCTGAAAATCTTATTAAAATGCTGAATTGCACGTAACGAACAATGATAATCAGCTTTCTTTCAACTTAAATTAGAATTTATTGTAATGATAATCAAAAATGAATCATTCTTTGGCCATGACAAGTTTTCTCCGTATTACAATAGTTATAATCCTTCTTATTCATTGGTGGGTCTTCGCGCGCTCTCCACTTCTTCGTTCAATGGCGTCCCGTAAAATCTTCTCCGTCGGCGCAGTAGAATCTTGCTTCTAGATAAAGTACTTGGCTCATTCCTTGATCTAGTTCCAAATTCTCCCGGCGATACTATTACAATCCGTGACTTCCCTCACTTGCGTCTTGGGTGGACGCCTAGACACGAATTTTACAAGAATGCACTATCCTAATACAAAAAGCAAACGATAGTTAATTTAAACAACTCTCAATTACAGTCTTTCCTCGATCTAGTAAAATATATCACGAGCCGACCCGCTCATCACCGCATTGCTCTAGGGAATCAATGTTCTTCTAAAAATTCGGAAGCATTCTTTTCTTTTGTCACTCAAAACAATGCTTATTCCGCCTCTGATCTGTCATTTCAACCTAACGAAAATGATCCCTAACGCCGATTGTTTATCTGTCACATAGCAACCCCTCGCGATCGTCTATTGACGTCCCAATATTCTATGTCATATAAAATGACATTTCCATAATAAAAATGGTTCGTCATTTTGGCATATCACATTATGGTATATTGAAAGGAACTATTGTGCAGCGTCATGGCTTCTGTCCAAAAAGTAATGACTATTATTAATTACACCAGTTTTAGTTAAAATATCCGTCCTGTCTTCAGTTATCGCCTATCATTGACATTGTTAAATAATTGAAAATGCAAAAAGAGACTAGCGTGCTTTATTCCACCTAAGCGTAGAGTACAACTGAAGGAAACTCCGTGGGCGATAAGCCAGGTGGTGTGTGCTGGACCTCCTCCACCTGCCCGGAGGAGAATTCTAGCGGCCGGCTGCTGTGATCTTTAGTTTTGGTTGGATTCTACCATCAGCACCAGGCGATTGCCGGAGTAGTATCCTTACAATCGGGCCAAGGACCGCGCGATCTTCCTACCTCTTCCTTCTCCTAGGTCCTTGTACCTCTTGCACACGTACTTACACTAACATGCACTACATTACCACACATGCCGGGAGATCAGTCGGAAGCTTAGACCGAGTCCTGACTGGGGCGGCGCTCCGCTGATGGGAGATACCTGGTTGAGGGAAACCCTCGCTAGCCGACAGTGGGTTGGCGCCGGATCTCGTTATCCAGCGGGGGAAGATCACTGCCACCTCCAGAGGGAGAAAGTGTGCTCCACTAACGGGACTAATGACCGTAGCAGTAGACGCACCTGGGATCACTCAGCCAACCTGCACCTCCTCCGCTGTGAATGAGCGTCGCCTGGCGCCGATCGCGTTTTTTCGCGGTCGGCCGGCGAAATGAGCGCCTGGCGGGGTGTGGTGCGGGGCGGCTTATGACGGGCGGGTGGCGCATGAATAGCCGAGCGGATCTTGTTAGAACCGCTTTTTGCGCCCAATGGGATGGACGGTCGGAGGGGTGGAAGGGCCGGGCGGAGGGCGCCGAAAGCGAGGAGGGTCCCCGACTAACCCGGTTAATGCGATCGCTGTGTCTCCAGCGGAGCTTCTCCCCGATATCGATCCCGCAACTTCGGAGAGGAGTCGGGAACGGAGACGGGAGTGGAGGAGATTGATTTGGGGGAGAGACCGACTCTTGAATCGAGCTGAACGTCTTTAAGATGAAGAAACTCTGATGTTTTTCGTGTGTGCCGAAGGCGGCTTGCTTAAGTACGCGTAGAGTACAAGAGATCGAGTATGTGAATTCCGGTTGGGGTTTACTTCGAAATTTCGAATTGGTGTACGATCGCGAGTGCATAGCGAAGAGCATCGCAGCGCTTTGAAACGTGGGAGGATCTGCTACAGAGGGCCAAACACTCGAATCGGTGCTTTGCTCTTGCCTGTGGTTTTTCTCCGATTCGTGAAAGGATTGAAACAAAGCTTGGCACTACTTATTACCTAACTTCTGCAATAACATTTCACCTTTATTTTCTTTATACCAGTTATCTTTGATAACTAATACATTTCGCTAGATAAAAATACTTAAATAAAAGCTCGGAAAGTGTTTTATAAAAATAAATGTTATTGAATTCGGAAATATTTTAAAATGTTGTGATGGGTATTTAGAGGTAAATCAATAATTTGGATTGCTTTGAAATTTTTAACTAGCTAACACGTCTCTCCGTATTCGAAGTTAATTTTCTGCATCTAATTCATTACACTTACATGGAGGCAAATTTTTGCTCAGCGATCGACTGTTGTAGTGAGAGTAAAAACAATTGTATCTTTATGCGTGTGCACGTGCTCTTCTTGAATTGAATTGCCAATGTAAAATATTATGGAGATAACATTTCTTGTGTCTATGTTGACCTCCCATTGTTTGGGTGTATGTATTTGTCTTTTGTTATGATTGTTAATGAATTGTTATTGGGCTTGATGTAGAGCCGGACAAAATGCTCATTCTCGCTGGCTCGTAATTCGATTCCTTATAAGCCTGTGAAATCTAAATGGACCGTAGGTCACTGTCAAGGATAGTGACTGTCGGTACCGGTCATTATCGGCAGAATCCAGAAAAATCTTGAGATCTGTTGGCAAAGAAGGCAGAAAAAATAATTTAGCAAATGGGAAGCTACATAAAAATAGTCAATAATAGATGTTTCCAAAGCAATTCAACCTTTAAACAAGAACATCATTTGCCGGCTCGCGCAGTTTCAATTGGTAGAGGGTTGCTACGAGATGTGTGCCATCGTATTGGAATATAGTTTTCATCTAGGGGCAAGCTGTACCAGTTTGTATGCGTAGTTCAGTTACCCTCCTCCAGTGGAAGAGGAGTAAATAGTGTATATAAGGTGTTTGATACAATCGTGGTTTTTGCTACAGTTTCATACTAGAAAAATGTGTATGAATAAGGAAGTGAAATTGATCCTTGAATCCTAAATGAGGTGTATACAGAGAGCAAATTTCTTTATATCAAATTATTCTTGTAGTAGGCCACTGTTAATGGCTGGCCTCTAGTATACAGGGCGATGCTGAGGACGCACCCTATTATCAGGCTTAGTCATCGACATCGTTCGTTCTCGGTAATGGCAGTGCCGGAACTAATATGTCGCACATACGAGGACTCTCGGCGCAATCGGAGCTGAGCGACTTTGCATGCGGCTCTAGTGCAGTGTGTAGTAAATATGGGGAGAGTAATGCTACAATTTTACGGCACTTGTTTGTTAATAACGTATACACACGTTCTGGGTTAAAATTTCTTCATTCGACGTCCCTTTCATGTTTCCACTTTTTTGTTTCTTCAGAAGATACCACCACAGATCCTTTCCCATCACACCGAAGGATCGGTCCTAATTCTCCTTTTGTATCTCTTCTCTGTTTCTTCCTCCTCCTCTTTCTCGCTCTTCACTACTGCCCTCTTGCACTCGAAACGTGTCTCAGCTTCCGAAAAAGTCCCTTGTGGTTATGCAGATTTTACATTTCTTTGGAAAGTGCTCCCCTCCCCTCCTTCTTCGTTCCTCCTGTCTCTCTCTCTCTCTCTCTCTCTCTCTCTCTCTCTCTCTCTCTCTCAAAAATAGGTTCTTTTTCGCGCGAAATCAGATTTCGCGACGGGGCGCCGCCCGGACCTCGAGAGGAGGATGGGTGGGTGGGGTCGTAAGTCCCTGCAAGCCCCTGCAGATGTGCTTGCGCGCCATCCCGTGTAGGGCGTGGCGAGCCTTGCTCTCTCAGAAGCCTCCAGCACTCCATATCGTCAGAGACACTTTCGAATATGCGATGGATATATAAAATGGAACTTCCAGAAAATAACATTCATAAATTGTAAAACCAATTTCGAAATATCTAACGCAGAACGGTATTAAAAATAATTTCGACAAATTATGGCACTTTCTGTTGCATAAAAACATTGAAGACATACTTTATGACTTGCATATTCTATTTATTTTTAAAAATTTTTAGTGTATTGTTATATTTCGGTTTTACATTTTAAAATTTTATTTTACTTTTTATGTCCTCAGTGAAAAAAAATACCATATTGCTCCCTCCGTGCATGTCCTGCTTGTATCTCCGATCAGAATATTGAAGAATATTCGTGTAATGTTTGAAATTTCAAAAGTTTTAATAAAACAGCCACTTGTACCAAGTAATTAAAACGAAAAAAATGTGGCTCCCTTTTGGAGAAAATGTATATTTTTTGGTGAAGTGGTGCGATTTAAATAAAATATAAGGGAATAATACTAATAATTTGAAAACGTGTACGAGCAATTATTGAAAGTGCCAGTATTGATAAAAAGAAAGTAGAATTAACAAAAAAAAATCCCTATATTCTGTATTAAAGAATTTTGTATATTCTGTATTAAAGAAAATTTAAAGATAGTAAAATAACTCTTTACACCATTCGAGGAAGAATGTAAAAAAAATATTGAGGCGGTTTTTTTGATAAAATTTTCTGCCTTCGACTTAACTTATATAATAACACGCAAAATTCATAAAATTAATTGTTGACGATACTGAATTTAATCTTTATGTTTGGAGAATTTATTTTCATTTCCTGTTAGGTTTGTTGATGTACATTTATACAAAATGTTCATTTAAAGAGTCCTTTTGGTAAAATTGTGCGTTTTGCAAGGAAGTTCCTTTCTGACTCTCACGGTGTGTGTGTCTTCGCGACAGGGAGTTTGCGAGCGTTATGAATACAAGTGTGTGTAGAAGATATTTCATGCCTGCGATAAACATAAAGGTAGTGAAATTTTCAATAAAAAAATTGAGTGACACGCGTCTAAACAATACTACTTGTTGCAAAGTGCTGGAGTGCGATCACAGTATTTTCGAAATACTGTGTTTTGTTTTATTTTGTATGAATTCTATTACCGACCATTATCTCAAAGCAAATCTAGTATACAAATTCGAGTGCTCACTGAAAATCGAATCCAGAACCATGAGCGCAGGAGGTGAAATATCTCTCACGGACACCATGTATAAAATTATGTAAGAAATGTTTCAAAATAGACTTTTATGAAAATTAGTTTTAAATAATGTTCATGATTTCCTTTCGTTATTATACATTAGTATTCTGAATTTTGGAAATTACTTTCCAAGTTCGATGGATCTGCAACCTCCAGTTTGTTTGAACAACAGTTGCAACTAGTCTTTAAGCCCTTATTGTTTAATTACATGAACAATGTAAATAACAGGTGCAGGTAGCGTACAACAGATGTACGTTAAGTTTCCGTTTGGCCAGTAAAGAGTGGAGTCATAGTCCAAACAGGACTTGACGTAAACAAATGCAACCTGCTCATTTCTTGGATCATCTCTGCATTGCTCATCTTAGCTAGTTCTTCGTAGACTCTTGATGTGTGCGCAATGCTATTTTGGTTTATTTATACCACTTATGTTTCTCTGTGAAACCTTCAGTATGCCTCTAAACCATCAGAATAGTTACTGTTGTGTGTATGGTGAGTTGGCATGCAAAGAAAGACGTCGGTCGTCTTCTTCGAAAATGTCTTTATTTTGGTTGCTAAGTAGGGGATCAGGTCAAGATTTGGGTTCCTCACATCTGTTATCTTACTTGTATAAGGAATTTAAAAGGGTGGGGAAACTGGTCTCGTCATACGCCATTTGCTGCACCCATGGTGTGTAGAGAGCAGAAAGATCATATTTGGGTTTGTTATTTTTGTTTAACTCAACGAGAATCTCAAAAAAGTCACAGCACATTACAAATATCTCAATATACCTTCAGTGACTCGCCCTATTCCCTTAATGAAGATCTCCCTATACTACCTCACGTAGTATGTCAGTGAAATTGAACATTCAAGTTCGGAAGAGCATCAAAGTGATCAACGTGATACGAGTTTGGAGATTTCTAATGAGCCTCATTTGTTAACACAAGGAAATTTAAATGATTTAGTGCGTGATCTAAATTTATCGAGATTACAGGCAAATCTTGTGGGTCACGACTAAAGTAGTGGAACCTTCTTGATCGAGAAACTAAGATACGCAGTTTTCAAAAATAGTCACGAGGAATTTGTGGATTTATTTCTCAAGAATATGGTGTAGTGTACTGGAATAATATTTTATCATTAGAACATGCTCATAAAACAGAGGAAATGGTGTGTTTATTTATTTGTGTAAAGTTAGCTTAAAAGCTGTCCTTCACACTGAGAATTAATGTAAATACGTTCCGCTTGCCTTAAAATGAAAGAAACCTATGAAGATCACTCGAGAGAAGATAAAGTATGAAAAATTTATGGGGTACAAAAGTGGAGATCTTAAGGTGATAGTTCTGCTTTTAGCTTTACAGACTGGATACTCAAACTTTGCTGTTTTTTGTGCGAGTGGGATAGTAGGGATCGTAAAAGCCACATCAAAAAAGAAGACGTAGCCTTCACGTAAATCTTTCACACTAGGTGAAAAACGTGTTATGAATGTTCCCTTAGTTGATAGTAAAAAGATATTTCTTCCGTCTCTCCCTTTCAAATTAGGGTTGTTGAAAGAAATGGTGAGAAATGGAAAAGGAGTTTTGTATTAGAAAAAGTTTGCGAGAACTAGTGATGCGGGAATTGAAGGCATTTTCGTCGCACCACGAATGAGAGAACTTGTGAAATATGAACATTTTGAAGGAACGTTCAATGATTTAGAAAAATGCCCGTGGATTTCTTCGAAGAATTTTATGAAAAACTTTCTAGGAAACAAGGAATCTGACTACTATAAGTAACGAGTAAAGCAGTTACGGAAGTCGTATGAAGAATTAGGCCGTAATATTAAGTTCACTTCTTTTACTCTCGCTTGGATTCCTTTCCTAAAACTCTGGGGTATGTAAACGTCGAACGCAATGGGCTCTTCTATTGGGAAATTTCAACCCTTGAAATGAGTCCCGACGGCGGCAGAATTTTCGATACTAGATATTTAGCTAGGTCGAATTCAGTCGCTGTCTGGAGGAGAATTCTGGCGGTCGGCTGCTCTGATCGATAGTTTTTTGTGATTTCTACGATCAACACCTGGTGAATGTGGGAGCAGTATCCTAACAAACGGACCACGGACCGCGCACGATCTTCCTTTCCCCTTCCTTGTCCTATACTCACCCCTTGCGCGCGCGCGCGCGCGCGCGCACACACACACACACACACACACACACACACACACACACACACACACTAATGCAGTACACTACCACACTTGCCGGGACACCGGTCGGGGTCTCAGAGATTGTCCCGGCTGGGGCGGTGCCCCGCTTTTGGGAGATACGTGGATGGTTAAACCTGCTAGTCGATGAACTCCGACGGATCTCGCCATCCAGCGGGAACACCGCCACCTCCCGAACAAAAACACGCACTTAAATTACGGGACTAATGACATCGATAATTAACGCGCCCGGAATATCTAACGATCAATCGAATTCAACGATAGAAACACCAAACTGGTACCAAAAGAAAGTGGAGCTCGAGCGTGTTGGCAAATTACTGCCGGCCTCTTCAAAGAGACGTTCCTGAGGCAAAATATTAAAGGACATCATCAATTAATATGTTAGGTGTAGGAAATTTTTAAATTCTTTACTATAAATGCTTCCATCACAAAATCTTTTTCTCACATTTGCGACGGAAAAAAGCTAGATTTTGTGGTAGATCTAGGAGTTTATCAGAATATTATCTAATAACCGCCATTCCCACGGGGGATTAAAAACCTTAAGAGAAAGAAATAATCATTTAAATCGAAGAAAATTTGCAAACATTGTGGCTGAATATGGTACAGAAAAAATCATGACGAAAGCACCTTTGGAAATCGGTTAATAACCCTTTGTGGTCATTTAAAAATAGAACTATCCCAGAAAGTGCAATATGAATTTGGTTTGTACATATTTCCGTGTTAATTATGCATTTAATTTTATTATTTTCTAAATTCCAGAATTGTTTTAGTTTATTGAAAGCACACGCTTTCCGTCGAAAGGCAAACACTGGTCCAAGAGTAGAAGAAATTGGGCATGTTGTGCGGTGTTGTGAATTGTTTGAGCTCTTTTGTTTTCAAACGTTCTGCCCAAAAGTAGGTTTTCTCTACGCTTTATGGAATTTGTAATGTAATTTAATTTACCTTTTTTCTTATTGTTTTATATAAAAAATTAATCATTGCAATTTTAACTTAATTACTTCAAACATAAAGCATTTCGCCACTTTAGTGCTTACCTAATTATTTAATAATACTAGCTGCCATCTCTTTTTTCACAGTTGGGAATTGCCTTTAGGTGTGTGTCATGGACTGTCAATTTTGAAATTTGTTCCTTTTTATTTTGCGTTACCGTTCATTAGAACGGAGATTGTGATTAGTGCATTTACCTGCACTAAACATATTTAATCGAAATGGTGTATATGCCATTGATGAAGGTAAAATATATATTGAAACGTTGGTATGAGCAAATGTTATTACAAGGGCACCTTTTAATGGTTTTAGAAATAAAAAACCAAAGTTACTGTGTCATGTCAGAAAAAATGATTTACCTCTTACCACCGCAGACAATGGAAGTTCATAAAATGGATTCAGTTTGGTGTTTATCTTTAAAAAAATCAGCATGTAGCGTCAATATGCTTTGTAAATATTTCTATCCTATTCTTAAATATTTTTGACTTGAAGGCTAAGGCGCATGTATTAAGGTTCTCTCGAATATTTAATGAAATTACTGCAGTCATGAGAAACTCTCATGTTCATTCTTTGCGATTAGATCTGAAGTAGGAGATCGATCATTTAAAATGTTAATCGTGATATACTTGCTATGTATATTGAATGCTATTTCGGACACCGAAATTATTTTCATCTTAAGGACTCATGAATGACCTCTTTCTACAGAGCTGCAAAATTGTCAATAATCATTTTTTTGCGTATGTTAAAAGAGATTTTAATTTGTGATTAACAAAATAAAAGGAACGATATAATTAAACAAGAGTTTGATCATGGTGTGTTTTAGTTGAATACAAACAATACATTAAAAAAATCACGTAAAATCTCTGGTGATTTTTTGACATAGTGCGTTAATCAGCAACAGCAAGTTATCTTCGGCTGTCTATTACATTGTGAGTGATCAGTGATCGAGCAGGGAGTGTTCATCCAGGGATTAAAACAGTGCTCGCGCCATTCCGATGTCGTTGCCTTTGATTTTCTTCGTTTATTCTGAAGCGACGGAGGAGAGGTATTCAATATATGACCGCCATGTGGTATTTCACTCGCCTGAGATGCACACTCCTGTGTAGGTGTTTGGTGTTGTGAAGTGGGTTTGGAATCAGCTTCGATTGTAGGGCCCATCTTTTCTTCTGCAAAGGTGGGATGGGATTCAGACTCTTCTTGCCCTGTATTTCGTTGAAGTCGTGTCTTCAAACTTCCATTATAAGAACTGTTTGATGGGTGTCGTTGCGAGTACACAGATTGTGGTTGCGTTCTCGATAGGGTTCCAGACTGCTGCTCGTCTTGGAATCTTTGCTGGCTGGTCATCTGTAGTTCCTCTTGTGACTTAGCCGTGGGCTCCTGCTCTTGTATATTTTGTTGAGGCTGGTATTCTCGTACTGTTGAAAACTGGGGTGGCGGATTGAAAGATTGCTCTGGTTGTGAATAATGTTGATATTGCTTATAGTTTGCAGGTTGTTCTTCTGTAGGTTTGTGACTGAACTCGTTTTGTGCAGAGTCAGGTGGAGACTCAACTTCAGGTTCACGTTGATAGCACTGGTGTTGAGCTTCAACTTTTCCAAGCGGCTGCCGCGAATCAGTGGACATTAGATAGGACTTCGTCTCTACTTGATCAGTGATATATTTTGTTTGTTCCTGAGGAAGTGGATGAAGATTTGAATCCACGGACGCAGTGTTTTTCATGGACTGCGATACGATGCAATGGTGAATTTGCGATTGTTCCCGTTGTTGCCACCAGGGTTGGGATTGGCAGACTGGCTCCAGACATGGTTTGGGTTGGGGCTCTGCGTGATGATATAAATGCCTTAGATGTTGTGTTTGCGGATGAAGCAAGGGATTTGTTCCAGAATGCAGTCTTTCTTCATGTAATTTAATTCGCGAGAGACGATGTGGCTGTCCAGAGATGCCAGGTGGTCCTGATAGTGTGTTCGTGGACTCGATCGTTTCGCCGTCATTTTCTGTGTAATCACCCTGATGGTATTGTGACTGCTGTCGTGTCACCGGCGGTCGATTCCCTGTTCCTGATCGGTTGATCTCGGCGGTCGGTGGCTGTTGTGCATCGCCAGATGTCTGATGGTCTTCATTGGTTGGGCTGTGTGCCTGTGTTTCTGCGGAGAAAATGAAAGTTTTTAACATTTACGTCTTCAAAGTAAAGTGGTACATTGTGACTAACTTACGAAAAGAAAGTTTAATTTAGGTAGGTAAATTCATGTATGAGTGGGAAATGAAAGTGTATGGTGTCTAGTTTAATTCCTCCATCTTCGTAATTAGCAATTGTTTTAAGTAGGCAACAGAGACTGTATTACTCGGTGATACGAAAAACTGTTTGTTCACTAGTTTGCCAATTTTAACGCGTTTCACCTGTATAATTCAAAGAATTTAATTTAGTTTAGTACACTATAAGCCTTGTAGGTTTTTAATTATCATACTTTGTTTATATTGATTTGAATTTTATCGAATGCTATCCAAACTCGATATTAAAGATTCTGTAACACAAGACAAGCTTTCTCGTTCTCTGTTTCCCGTTCATCTATATTTTTACTCTTTATATTAGCAAGGGTATACTTTCAATGTTTCCGTCAACGGTCTCTAAAAATTCTTCTTCAAAACGTTATATTGCATGAAGCATGTCAGACAGTGACCAATCCTTCATATGTTAAAGTCACGTTTCACGTGGAAAATTCAGTTATTAATGCAATTTAAATACTAGAGTAACTTTTGACTTATTTTTTAAAGAATACGTGGGGACATTTCCGGAAGTCAACAAACAATCCCCCACATTCTCCATTCAATGCGTATCTCTTAAAACAGAACTATTGCTTTAAAACTGACAATAGTTTCATATTGGATTACAATTAAAATTCGAGTTTTATGTTTGCCACCTCAAGAAAGGTCGGCTTCTCTGAGAAAATTGCAAAATCCCTAAAAATTTCTCATTTCTTTCATTTTCTCCCTTCTATCTCGAAAACTGTGCGATTTATCAGAACAGTCGCTATTTACAAATTTAAAGGTGACAAAATTTCCAACAAAATCCGTACTTTAACTTTAATTTTGTGAAACACGTTTTTTCGAAAAAAAAAAAAAAAGAAAAAAAAAAAAAAACCTGTTAGAGTGACCTTTTACTTGGAGCAAACAAAAATTCAAATTCAGCATCTCAAAGCACGTATAGAATCGTTGAGAGAGGAAAATCTTCTATCATTTTTCCACAATCGAATCCTTTTCAGCACCAGTTGACCAAATCTATTACTAGCTGCTTGGCTGTCAGAGAGACGCCGCGTTCAAATGCCAAAAGTTTTGTCCTAAGGAAGGTCGCAGAAAGGACGCCGAATTGTTGGCACGTGTGCCTGGGACGCGGCGTCTCCCGAACTGACAAGCTGCTACTGACTCCGGCCGCGGGAGCCTACGCCTTCATTGGATTATTACTGTCTCCGGCCGCAGAAACCTACGCTCTCATTGGTCTATTACGATCGGGCGCAGAAGCCAACGCTCTCATTGGCCTATTACGGTCTCCGGGCGCAGAAGCCTACGCTCTCATTGGTCTATTACGGTCTCCGGGCGCAGAAGCCAACGCTCTCATTGGTCTATTACGGTCTCCGGGCGCAGAAGCCTACGCTCTCATTGGTCTATTACGGTCTCCGGGCGCAGAAGCCAACGCTCTCATTGGTCTATTACGGTCTCCGGGCGCAGAAGCCTACGCTCTCATTGGTCTATTACGGTCTCCGGGCGCAGAAGCCAACGCTCTCATTGGTCTATTACGGTCTCCGGGCGCAGAAGCCTACGCTCTCATTGGTCTATTACGGTCTCCGGGCGCAGAAGCCAACGCTCTCATTGGTCTATTACGGTCTCCGGGCGCAGAAGCCTACGCTCTCATTGGTCTATTACGGTCTCCGGGCGCAGAAGCCAACGCTCTCATTGGTCTATTACGGTCTCCGGGCGCAGAAGCCTACGCTCTCATTGGTCTATTACGGTCTCCGGGCGCAGAAGCCAACGCTCTCATTGGTCTATTACGGTCTCCGGGCGCAGAAGCCTACGCTCTCATTGGTCTATTACTGTCTCCGGCCGTAGAAGCATACGCTCTCATTGGTCTATTACTGTCTCCAGCCGCGGAAGTCTTCCCTCATTGGTCTGTTACTGCCTCCGGCCGCAGAAGCCTATGATCTCAAAGGGGTATGGGGTGGGGGCGTGTCTGCTTACCTGGCGAGGCGATGCGCAGCGTGATGGTGCAGACGGCGGGGGCGTCGCGCAGCGAGCAGTGCGAGCGCACGTCCAGCGACAACGGCGCAGCGCCCGGCGGCTGCTTGATGGAGGTCTGCGCATGCGCACGCGGGCCATGCGTTCAGCGCGGACACTTAGAGCTCTACCGGAATTTCGCAGGGATTCCGGCACGCGGGAATCATTCGAAATATTCTCTCGGCGGAATTGTTCCCTAAACTTGCACTTCCACTATCACAACAAATGCATACTAGCATCACCAGTCACCGTGAACAGTTACAAAAACAAACACCTTTTAGTAATCCAAAAACTTCTTTCGTAATGTATTTAAATTTCACGACGGTTCTTGACACGCGGTTTTAGTGGGCTGTCTAAGCAGGAAGTCCTGGCTTCTGCCTCTCGTTTATCGCTTTCGTTCGCCGATCTCGCGTCGTCGTAGTCGACTTGCCACTTTAAGGGATTTCAACAGTGAATGTGTGCCAGACGTTGAATTCGTTTTCATATTACAAAAATTCTGAAGTTTTGAACTTATTGTTGGGGGTGCACAGTTTTAGTTTGACATACCATACAAATGTATACCCTTATTTTGCCTTTTGTTTCGAAGTTTGAATTCTCTTATTATATAAGTGCACTCATGCGGATGAATTCTCGCGATTGTTTCGTCTATTAAATTGTAGAGTATGAACTTGGGTGCTGGTAACAAAGTGAGTGTGTGTGTGTGTGTGCGCGCGCGCGCGTGTGCGTGCGTTAATGCGTGCATGCGTGCGCGCGTGTAAGTAAGAGAGAGAAAGAGAGGGGGAGAGGGAGAGAGAGAGGGAGAGGGAGAGAGAGAGGGAGAGAGAGAGAGAGAGGGAAAGAGATACGGGGAGAAGAGGGAGAGAGTTCATTGTTTTCGCGTGATTGTGATAATGTTTGTGAACTTGAAGTTCTAACGGACAGTGTGTGGATGAAATTGTTGGGCAATTGTAAGCACCTGCAACTGTGGGCGCTCAGTCATGAAGAGGTTGGTGGCCACGCAGAGCGTGACTTGGTCGGCGCCGCCGCCGCCCGGCGCGGAGGCGTAGGAGGTGGGCGTGGCGGGCGACGGGCGCAGCGCCAGCACCAGAGCGAGCACCAGCGCCAGCACCAGCGACCAATGCGCCAGCGCCAGCGCCGCCGACGACTTCATGGCGCCGCCCCGCCCCGCCCCCCTCGGCCCCGTCGCCCCGCGACGCGACGCGTCGCGACGGCCCGGCGCGCCGCCGGCGACCCCGGCTGTTGGCAAGGCAATCCCTGGGCTGCGCCACGCCGGGAGCTCCCACGGGTTTCTGTTTCACCTATTTTTCTGCTTGCTTTTGCCGCCCGTTGCCAAGTAGTTTACCTTTTCCTCGTATTGACTTGTCTAAGGCTGTGAAAAATAGTCTACAGTTCTCATAAAAAACCCTCTGTGAAGATGTCGCCAACCTAACCTTTCACTCGGACCGACTAGCCGACGTAACCTTTCACTACAAGGACTTCTTCCCGACGTGTCGTTTTATTCAAACGTGATGTAGTCTTTACTTTGTCTAGAAGCAATTCAGAGGCGCTAAAAGTAAGTCAGCAAACATTCTTCCAGAACCACTCTCCATCTCGGCTCCAGGTTTAAAATCTCGGCTATTGTGGTCCGTATGAAAATGTGGTTCACGGCCGGCTTTCTCGGGGTTTTCCGTTTCGTATCTTTTATTTACCACACGTCTCCATCATTACGCTACGCAATCATTTCGCCTTTCACCTGTCTCATCACGCTCGCCTTCATTTACTGTAATTCGTGGTTTCAAAAGCACCGTTTCATAACGGATGGGGGATAGCCGAGAGATGGACAAAGGAAGCCAACGTGCAATGCAATTAACACCCTTCGAAATAATTCCTAAAGGAATCCACACACCTTTGTCGGGGATGAGAAAGGGGTTGAATGAGCTGTGTGCGATTTATCTAGGGATGCCACGACTCAACCAGTGCTCGGCAGGTCTTCAATTGCGAATTGTCCTCGTTTGAATGATTTTACTCACAGTGCAACACTATAAGTCAATAGACCAAAACTCAATGCTTCTCGTAGCAATGGCGAATACATGTGCAATTTCCACCACCGTTTCTTGTGCCATCCAGTTGAGAACACAGCTTCTAGCGTTCTAATTTTGCCTTTTGCTTTTCTTCTAGTGTTAAAGTAGCTTCCAATGCACGCAGAGGTATTTCTGCGGCATCGCGTATGATATCAAGTATAGTCAAGGAATATTCTGAACCAACCACAAATCCGTTATTTCTGAAGATATAAACTAGCTGCCATAACTTGTGGAATAACTCTCATACGAGTAAAACCCCTTCTTCTAATTGGCGTTTGTTGGTTTCTTAGACTGTCTCATTAGACATTCTTAGACATTCATACCATTCTGTTGAATTCTTCAACTATGTCAAACCATTTCTTCTTATTATTTGTAAATAAAGTTCACGTGTATACTATGATTGCGTACGTCGTGAAGTCGTAATTGATCATCTTGATTTTACACCTGTAAACGCCAAATACTTTATTCTTAACTCGAGGTTCCAGTTCTATCTCGCTTCAGATGTGCATGCTGTTGAAGATCACGCCAGTCACGGGCCCCGGCTAGCTTCTCCTTTCCATCGCAGGAACTCGTGGGAGCATCTGCCGTCGATCAGAAAGTCGATCTTGGCAGCGCGGCGCCGCCCCCGAAGAGAATTTCGCGCCTGGTGGCACCGCCCCTTCCTCTCCTCGACCTCTCCCCCCCCCCCCGCCCGCGGCGCGGCGACCCGCCCGTGTGCCCCAGCCACCCGCGACCTGCGAGTTTAAAAACCGATGCGTATTATGGAAATTGCGTTATTGGAAATAATGGAACGAACCGGGAGGTTTGATAGCCAGTCAATGAAATTTGCGTTACTGTGCTGACTCTACCTAAAATTGAGAATAAAGAATGATTAAAATCAAGAGATCTGAAAATGTTTCTAACTGGGCTTTGTGTGTTTTTTTATACGGAAAATGTAAGTCATAGTTGTCAACCTGTTACTTTGTATGCGTACTTCACACAGTCGACTCCGTTAACAGTAAAATTTTAGGGATTAACATTTTCGGTACACTTTATTTTATCTGATAATCCTAAAATATAATAAACTTTTTGAACTATGATTTTTTTTATTTCAAAGGTACAGTAATATATTCAATAGCCGCGAATTCAAAATTTCAATATCTTCGTGATTTCTTTCACATTTATTACTATATTGTCCGTACTCTCTAAAAATCTAAGGGCAGACTTATCAGCTATCAGTTACCCAGGCTTTTCCTCTGATGGATCGCTTTTATTATTATTATTATTATTATTATTATTATTATTATTATTATTTATTTTATGTATCCTATTCGTCATCACAATTGCTTTCTTAAGTTTTAGAATTCCCTTATACGGCATTCGTGATGTCCTAGTCGATGATGGGATTTCACTTGATTTTCTTGCATACTGTATACGTACGTACTGTAGAGAGAGTTATGTAATGTTGCAGCGACAAAAGGCGATTTTTTGGGGAGACAAATACGTATTATAGATCCCTCAACCGAAAAAGTGCATAATTCGTCTTCTCATTCATTGTAAATTACATCCTCCAACACGTCGTTTAGTCAGACTCGACGCTTTGCGAGTCCTTGATACCGAACAATTGGTTTACGGCAAAATGATTGTCCGTCCGATATTCTGTGTGCCGGTTTGTCTCCGTCCGTCTGTGAACAATGCTAGCGGCTAAATTGTAAGCAGGATATTCTCCAGAATTTATTTTCCCCGATCTATCTGGCTAATGGCATGCTCCCTTGAATTTGAAGGACATTTTAAGATTTGAGGGTACTTTGCATGAAGCCTCAAGGACATTTTCAAAAGTTCTCAAAAAGTCACAAATTTTTGGATTAAATACTTTTATAGGTTAGAAAAAAATAGCTGGTGATGATGGCGAACGTCAGATTTTCGTTGAATTTTCTAAATTTCCGATAATTGCAAAAAAATTTTTCTTCGGCATCTTGTCTTAACAAAAATATTGAAGATGGAGATTTTTCTTTTGAATGAAATCTTTTGTTCAAAATTTGATCTTTATGTTAGATCATGCGCAATTTTTCCAAAATATGTGTAGTTTTCGTGTTATTTTTACGTGAAATTAAAGCAATTTTTTAAAAAATTCTCAAACATGACTCCAAATTTTTTCTTAACTCTTTTTGTATCGTAGGCATAGAATGGCATGACATAAACTCTATTTTTATGTATTCATTTGATTATTCAAACATTTCACAAATGTATTTTTCAAATATCTCTCACGTTATTTACACTACGGGCATTATTGTTTTCGGGAGTATGAGACATTCAAATGACTCCTTATGAAGTTTCTAGAAAACTCAAAAGTTTTCTGTGAAAATGAACTCAAAATTGAACATCTTTAGAAACGTTCAAATGACATTTTCTCAAAAACGACGAACATGTTTTTGATAAACAATTACTTAAAGGAGCAGGTTTTACTCGTCTATAATATTTTTAGTCACATTTCTGTTCTGCTATTAAGGGTCGAAAACTTGAGAAAATGTGAAACAAATTCTTTTGAGCGCCGACAGGTAGTAGCTAAGAAGAGGGTGGGCAACAACGAAAAGCTAGTCTAAAAGAGATTTGAAAATTAGTCCGAGAACATCTGCGCCTCTACCAGCAATTACGTAGTGTTATATAACTCACGGTACTAAGAGGTGAGCACTGACGCAGATGGCGTACAGTGGAAATGGGGCCTTTGTCATCTTCGCAGGCCTTAACCTTACCAGTGAACGCCGATGCCAGGCCACTCCCAGTGACTTCGGTCGCCTGGATTTTGCTTTTTTTATATCAGCTCCTAGTGGTCACGTGATCTGTGAGCGCGTTTCTGCTCCGACCCGGCCCTGGGCGCTCTAATCCCATGCTAGACTCGTGCGGAGGGTGGGGATACGGCCCTCACTCTCAGCCATGTCCCTCTCCTTCAGTGATGCCAACTTCGTGACCCGCAATGTCAACTGTCAGTCTTCTGTAACCAAAGAAGTTGATGTCGAGTATAGTGCATCCAGCGCGAAGACTCGCCAGTCGTAGCTTCAGCCGCTGGACTCTGATTGCCTCTGGCCATTTTGAAGTCACATTTTCAAGTTTGAGTTTTTCCTGATGAGTTCTGCCGTGCTTAGTGTCATCTAGTTGACGATTACTGTGCCCAGCTGACGATTCTCTTCGGGCATTTCCGTATTCTACTGGTACACCCAGAATAACTGAAGAATGACGTTCGCACCACCACATATACTGGTATTTCAGAGATATTTTAGATATACTTTTAAACTTATGGTTGCCTAAGATTTAATTTAACTTCTTATGCTTTCAATGTTCTAAATGTTTTCTTCAAATTTGTGATTATTCGACTTCTTTTACGTTTTAATTTTTTACGTTTTTTTTTTCTTTTAATTTCTGGTTATTAAATTGTCTCTGCAGTTTCATTGTAACGCACAAAATATGAGAAGACAATGAAGGAGTGAAGTCAAAATGCACGAGAATAGAATCTTAGAAGCATATAGTTTGTTTTGAAGGGTGCATTCTACGCGCGTTATCTGACACAATGAGCAGCAAATTAATTACCTTGTTTACAGTGCGGTGCGGAAATTTCCGTCATGCCTGACGTTGAATTATTTGTTGACTCGTGCAAATTTGTATGCATGTTGTTTGAGTTAGGAGTTCGCAAATTTCATGCAAATACGGTTCGTTAAAGTAACTAGAGGCAACCGCATTGTTAATTGATGGTACATTAGAACGTAATCTGGGCGCGCTTCGACGATTAATTTAAGGCCGGCTCAATCTGTTCCGTCGGCGCGCGCCATTGTGAAGATACTCGTACCGCAGCGGCATTCTGCGAAGGTTGAATGGGGCCGAGAGCTCAGCGTACATACCAGATGTAATCGAGTGTTTTGTTCTAAGGCGAGACGGTACTTCAAATGTTCATCAATTAATTGATTGATGTTTTCGTACGTGTTAACTGCTAAGTTCATTATTCCCGTAAGTGTGGTGTATGTGTTTATCGCGGGAGGTAGCGGTGGTCCTGACCTGCTGGCTGGACAGATCCGGCACCGACCAGCACGTCGGCTTGCGGGTTTTTTCCCAACCAAGTATCTCCCACCGGATAGGCCCAGCTCCAAGCGGGACAAACATTAAGCTCCCGATTGGTCTTGTAGCGTATGTGGTAGAGTAGTGTGTGTAAGTGTTAGTAAGGAGTGAGGATAGTACAAGGAAGAGAAAGGAAAGATCGTACTCGGTCCGTGGTCTGTTTGTTACGGTTCTACTCCGAATTCGGTTAGTATTCTTGATCTGAGAAACCACGGGAAACTACCGATCAGAGCAGCCGGCGGCTAGAATTCTCCAGAGGGCGATTCCACCTAGATATCTAGCTATTGTCCTCCCACCGTCGATCGAAAATCCTGCCACCGTCGGAACTCGAACCCTACAACCTTCATAGAGCCAAATTTTGAGAGACAATGTTGCTTATAGGTGATTCTTCATAGCGTAAACGTGGGAATGAAGTCAGTGTAAGTGAAGCCTGTTTAGGTGTATAATTTAAAACTATGTGTGAAGAAATCTTCGTGCCTTATGAGTGCCACATTCCTGGCGTAGGTAATAAAGCAGGTTCACACTCCTACGCTCTCCCCTTTCCTGGGCAGATTACCAGAGCGATGGTTTGTTATTGGAAGATGTGGGAGATGAAGCGAGATGAGTTAGTGAACATATGGTGATAACCCAAATGTGGCACGTAGTATAAGACGCCAAGCACGTCACAATGACTTTGTGAAAACTCTCAAGCTTTACGTGGAATTGATGGATTGCAACGCCTTCGTTCCATGTACGTGAACGCTACTCCAAGTCGTGCTTGACTGACGCAGGCAGCTGCCGCGTCAACGCGGAAAATGTCAGTTACCACGCTTCAATTATATTTGTTGTAATTCTATAAATGTAAATTTAGCAATATGAATGGTATTTTATTGCAGTATTATTTTAAAGTGATTTTGTTACAATATTTAACTTATAGCACTGCTGCCTGATATTATTTTGCTTGCTTTTGTCGAACAATGTGCATGCTACTTTTTGGGAAATAATTTTGTGTGTTTTTTATTCAGCATTTTTGCTGCTGCAGGCCACTAGTTTATATTTTTATAGTCTTGTTTCAGTGATGTACGGTCTCAATGCATTCGAATGCTCGTAGGGTAACAAGGCGTCGGGCTGGAGCTTGCCGTTTTAGCGGCTGGTGTTCCGGCGCGTGCTTGCTCAGCTGGAACATCGGCCGCCGCCGCCCCCGCCGCCGCCCCCGCCGCCGCCCCCGCCGCCGCCACCTCTGCTGCCGCCGCCTCCCCGCCGCCGCCTCCGCCGCCTCCGCCGCCTCCGCCGCCTCCGCCGCCTCCGCCGCCACCTCCGCTGCCACTGCCGCCGCCACTGCCGCCGCCACTGCCACCGTCGCCGCCGCCGCCGCCGCCGCCACCATCGCTGCCGCCGCCGCCGCCGCCACCTCCGCTGCTGCCACCGCCTCCGCCGCCACCTCCGCTGCTGCCGCCGCGCCGTCACCGCGTATTTATTACCTCGGGGCAATTAAAGGGCTGACCTGCGCTGCTACCCCTCGTGCTTCGTTCCCTCTCGCTGCGCGCGCGCCAGCCCAGCAGATGCTGTGCGCGCCCCTCTCGTCTTGCTGCAGCTCCAACAAACACACGGAGGCGAATTTAGTTGCAGCTCTAAGGCACAACCTATCACTGAGTGCGCTTGTTGTTATCGTGCTGTTCGTCATTTTATGGGTCATCCGTAATGCACGTGTCCCTTCTAAGTGTAATGCGTCACGAATGATGGCGGTTTAGTACAGTTTCCAAGATGTCATCGACACATCCCTGAAAATATGCCGTTTGTTAATGAATTACCTCTCAGGGTGCGTCAAGTAACTTAAGAGTTAAAAATGAAGAATGTTGCAGGATATACTTTAAAGATGTAAGCTATTCGCTACATGTTACGCTACAACATACAACATTATTGTATACAACTCGAGAAGCAGCCTCCTCGAACTCGGGGTGGCTTGAGAAATGTTTATTAGTGACAACCGTTAATGCTGCAGTGACTCTATACGCGAAATTCTAGGATTCGAATCCCGTCGGTGTGGCGGATTTTCGACCACGTATATAGCTAGTTCTAATTCAGCCTGTGCCTGCTCAACAATTCTGACGGTTGGCTGCTCTGATCGGAAGTTTTGTGAATTTTACGATTAATACCAGGCGAATGCCGGTTAGCATCCCAACAAACGGCCCGCGCGCGACTCTCGTAATCGTGGTCTCCTCTTCCCAGACATGCGTACACTTCCATGCATACATGTCGGGAAACCAGTCGGAAGCTTAGTTTTTCCTGGGTCGGGCTGCATCCTGTTGAGGGAAGAAACTTCCTAAGCCGGCGTGTATGTTGGCGATGGATATCCAGCAAAGCCCAAGGAACAATATCTAATATCCTTTGTCATTTTCTGACAACCCTTCACTCAATTCCAGGATTTAATTATGCAAATTTCCATATGTTTGGCCATGTATGAAAACCGGATTTGCTCTGTCCCATTCCAACCATCAATGAAACCTTGAATTTTCGATCTCCGATCGTACTTCCTTATAGAACCCCCTTTCAAAATGTACTTTAGCATGAAATTGCATTCTATGTTTGGCTTATTTGTGGGAAAATAAGACGATAACATTAAAACGAATAGATCTCCTGGAGGACACGAGTTACAATATTGAGGAACAAGTGAAAGCCGTCATGTTCAAAGGTGTCAACGTAGGGATCAACAGTTACAGTACGGCGCAATAATGGCACACCTCTGACTTGCTTATCCTAACTGTGTGTTTGTACATATCAAATTGCTTAATCATTGTTTTGAATGCGTTTACTTGCATTTATAATTAAAATCATTGTTATTGCGGTTGATCCATACCGTTATTACAAGATTCCAGAAAAACGACACTCACACCGGCATATTCACAGGCTTCTCATGGTACTGTAAATAAACTTTCTGGCAAATATGCACTTGAAGCCACATCTCGTTAGCAGGGCAACTCGTGTACAGCGGCCTTTGGAACTCTTCTGTTAACTTTTTTTACTTTCTCGCATTCCACATACGTAGTACAGAGAATGAAGTAGTACTAAACGCGGAAATGATTTTTCGATAGGCTCTGATACTGCAAAAGTGGATAATTCTTCTTCCTGAATGTAATAAGTTGCTTCGTCTCTCAAGTTTTGTAGTCAGAATGCATCTTTTGTT
Organism: Teleogryllus occipitalis; assembly: GCA_011170035.1. Classification (NCBI taxonomy): domain Eukaryota; kingdom Metazoa; phylum Arthropoda; class Insecta; order Orthoptera; family Gryllidae; genus Teleogryllus; species Teleogryllus occipitalis. The sequence continues at coordinate 101,894 of BLKR01002717.1, forward strand.
GGTTCTTTGACACCGAAAACTTTATTGACGGTGAAACGGCTTTCTGACTGTCACTCCGTTAATATTCACAGAAATTGCGGTTTTGTAATGTTATGTACAGTTACTAATGCGAGGAAGTACGTGCTGTTGTAACACCACCAAGTTTGTTCTTCCGTTTCCTTTTGTGCTTTTCGATCTGATTCGAACATTACATTATATATTCGATCTGATTCGAACTTCATTATATATACTTATTTCTTTCTTTAACGTTAAGTCCTGTGAGCGCTTTGTTCACCCGGAACGTACGGCATGGGGAGAGTGGTTCGATCTATGGCGGGTTAATATGAACTATCAACACTACGACCACTATTACTGCCACTGCCACCCACTACTGCTAGCGCTATTTCTAGTCTCTCCTGTACCCTTCGTTTCTTACTTCAGATTTATTCTCTTGTGTTGGACTTGATGTTGCCCTTGAACCTCCATTGAAACAAATGAGCTCGATTGATCATTGAAACCTTCTACAAATGAGCAAAGGGATTTCTATCGAATCATTTTGCTATTATTTCCATGTTGTTGCCTCATGCCTCGCTTCCTCTTCCTTTTCTTTAACTTGATTTTAATATAACTAATAGACACTGTCATTGTGCTGCACAAATTGTGTAAAGGAAAACTCATCAAAATTATTTTGTTCCTTAACATGCATTGAAGTCCGGATGTGCGTTTCGCTCACCCTCGACGTATGGTATTCCGCGAGTGGGCTCGTCCTACGACGGGGTTCATAACAACTATTATAACTATCACCTCTTTTGTTGCTTCTGCCACTACCACTGTTTCTACATACTCCTACATTCATGTCTACTTTCCAAGTCGATCCTTAGCACTTTTGTTATTTTTTCATCTGTCTCTCTTTCAGTTGGTTACACTTTTCTCTCTCTCCCTGATTCCAACTGTTGGTTCCGGAATTCACCAATGTGTTATCCATCCCTACCCACCGCGGTTTTTCCCGTCGCTCGCTCGAAAGCTCGTTAAAATACATTTTATGACTTGTAATTAGTATTTTAACAATTAATGCGTGCTGCAGGCCCGAATTGCGGGCGGGTTATGGAGTATATTAAATTAAACCACCTGCGCCTTTTGAGTTCATTTTTAATGTATTTTTAACGACAAATATTAAATATGTGATAGTGAATATTGTTCAGCATATTTCATTGAAGGGGAAGATTCCAATTAGTGAGAACAGTTAACGAGTAACTCTCGCAAGTTTCGTTTCTGATATAATATGAAAGTATATTTCAAACTCAATACGTAGTAAATTCATTTCAGGAAGTTAGGACGAAGGAAGTGCAATTGAAATCCTGCTGCATTAGTGACTGTACGCGAAACCTCACAATCAGTTCTGTGGGAGTAGAATCCGATAATTGACGCGTACAATCGGCATTTAGAAGAATCAGCAGGCTTTGAATGTGTGCACATCCATTTAACAACATGAACTACAGTTTCCGTAGGTGCCAACCGGAGTTAGTTCACACTCTGAAATCTAGGCAGTTTTACGTAAAATGTAAAACGCGAAATTTTTCTCAATCTCATGTTCATCGATTTGGAATGGAATATTAATAAAATATCGTTTTCATTGCCCGAATATGAAGACGCATAATCTACGTTTTCAGCAGCAACTGGAGATCGGATCCACAAAAATCAATCCTCTCGTTCTTGTTTACCGCGGATGAAAAGCGTAATTTCGAAAAAGAATTCAATTTTGTACTAGAAATTCGAGGATTGTGAATGTTTTCCAATTTGGAATCCTTGCTGTGAGGAATCATGTCAGCCTTCGAGGTAGGAGGTAAACACACCTCAAACACACATTATTGATAGCCGAAAAGAAATCGATTTTCGATTAGCAGCCTAAATTTTCAAACAATTGGAAGAGTTTCTACTTCAATATACGATCCATGCAGAGTTCTGAAACGGAGTTGCAATTAATATTACTATATCGAGGGCAACCCTATTGTCTTCCTCACCATTCACTACTTGCTTCTTTGGCAATTTCTTTGGTAACCTAATTTTGAGATGAAGATTAATTAATACCCTCACAATTAATTTATTTAGACCTGAATTTCTTGGTGTTACAATACATAAGGGAAGGGGGCTTTGTTCCTCAGCAGTTAATCATGATGTTCTTTTTGCAGGGAAATGGGTGAGTCTTTGTTTTAGGGACAATTAAGAAAGTCATTTCCCTTCTTTGCTTAGCCAATATTGCCACCTTCACATTGGCCGCAAAGGCGTTGACATCTGTTGAAACAACAATAATAACAATAATAATAATAATAATAATAATAATAATAATAATAGGTACATATCCTACATATCCTCTATTCGTCGCTGAATTAAGAGGCTTTTCATATTCCTCTACATGGTGAGAAGTAGCTCTCTATCACGCTAAGATCATATTCGTAATGGAAGCTCTTTCCCTTGTTGGTATTCTTATTACAAAATGTTTTGTGCTGTGCTTCTGAAAATTCTCAAAGAATATTCTTTTTCTTTTTTCATCAATTAATTAGTTTTTTATGTATTGTGAAATGGGATGGAATGATTGGTTAGAAATGTTAAATCCTTACTGTAAAGTACAAATTATAGACGAGACGTATTTGGAGATTAACTTGCGCAATCCGAATTGTAATCCTAATGTTTGCCGCAAAGTATTAGCTCAAAGCGTCTTTTATTCACATATTTGCAATCTGAAACCGAATGACGAATCACTTTTATTGTAGTAATATTCTATACACATTTGCTACTCATTATATGAATGACTATTCTTCCTTGACAGTTCATCCAGTCTTGTTCACATCAGCTGCTTCTCTGTACAAACATATTTAGGGAAGTAGTGCAAGCAAGCGCCGGAATGTAGCTGTACAAGCCTTACGGTGCTACCAACATTATTCGTTTCTCGTGGTTCAACTCTTAGCAATCGCCACAACTGATTTAACTCTTAGCAGTCGGCCAAGTTCGGTTGCTGATCATTGACCTATTATTTTTCAACTGTTATTATGTTTCAACTAGGGGGCAGATTTTGATGACCTAAAACATCAACAAAAACGATCAATAAAATGCTTTAATAATGCCCTGAAACCAAAGAAAAATGACGTAAAAATTTGTTCAAAACCAGTTCGGATGAACAACTCAAGCTGTTAGATCCGTCACTGATGTAATTGAGGCTTCTTCCACTCGTTCGAGTGAGTTCAGCTTGCAAACTTTTGGTTTAACCTGTTCTTTACCAGGAAATCTCTGTCTTTATTTATCCCGAAATCGGCCGAACCGGCAATGGTGCTGATGCGCGTCACAAGAATGATATACTCATAACGGCTGTCAAAACAATTTCTGAGCGAACAAATCGAATAGGCTACTGTAATTCTGTGAAGAACATTTGTTGTATCACATAAACATTATTTGAAGTACCATTAGAAATGACATTAAAATCGACGAAATTGTAAAAAAATGCTCTAAAAATGACGGGAAAAGGTAAAAAAGTGACTTATTACTCGAAATCGACAAAAAATACAAAATAATTACCTTTAAAAATGAGTTATTTCCTTTTGTCATAACATAAAATGAATTTCTATACTAAACGGCATTGTTCTAAAGTGAAAAGAAAAAAAAAGACATTTCATTAAAATGCGCACTCTATTAATAACACTTATTACGAGTCGACTGTTATTGCGATAACAGTTATTGAAGAAAAGCTGTTAAGCCTATCACGTACTGCGGTTTTTACAAAGTTCGTTTGAAGGATATCAGCTGCTTTGTTTCTTGTCCAATCGAGACCTTACACGCCACTACAGTGACGTCATTCAGCCCTTGAATTGAATGACACCGAAACATCTGATGTCTTTCAAACGTAACTCTGTGAAAACCGCAGTATAGACCCAGTAGCGTGACGGATGTTTTGTGAGAGGGGCGTCGCCTGGAGAGCGCGCGGCGGCGCCCGGCCCGCGCGGAGCAGTGCGTATGCGCCGCTGCACTCGCCGGCGCGGTGCGCGAATCTCTCACGCTTCGCCAGGGCCGCGCTTGGAAATTGGAGTGATGCAGTATGCATGCATTTAAATGAGGGCCCGGGCGAACGCGGCTGCGAGATTCCGGAAAGCGTGCGTTGCCACCGCTTGAAACGCGCTCTGTGGAATTCTGGAAGTACACGTTGTTTGTGTAAAATTGGATTGGAAGAGTTATTATTAAGAATCGTGTATCACATCATCTTTCTTCTTGACTCCAGTGGGTCGACTTCACCTGGAACATTAGTCGACTAGTATACCTTTTCTTGGAAATATTTTGTACTGTTCGAGATCTGATTTGCAATGTATCCAGACATCGTGGGAGTATGATCTAATTTAAATAAAATAAATATATAAATATTGTAGAAATTTAGATATCTGAGAATAAAAACGTCTAGAGTATGTAGAGGGGAATAAAAATTATATTTTGTCAATGAACATTTGGTATGAAACTTTCTTATAATGGCATTCAACATAAGGCATCTCATTGCTAGGCAACTCATCTTACACAGGTGTTTACTGAAGAGCGGAACACGAAATATATTTGGCTACTTCAGAATATGAGACGTTCTGTATAGCTACATTATAATACATAAATTAAATTATGAGGAAATGATGAAAAATGTAGGTTATTTTTCTTTAACATGCATCTAAAAGCTTTAATTTTCGGGTGAGTGCCGCGCTCATTACCGACCTACAGCGTGGCTGGGGTAGGTACGGCCTATCGTGTGTTATTAATTTTCTTTTAATTCCTTTAAATGTTCGAATACGTTATGTGTGCACTATGAATAATTCACTCCGTCACAAACGTTCCAGCCAGTTTCGTCAACTGCCGTAAGTGGGCGTCGGCGGAGCCGTCACCTCGAGCGAGGCCTCGTTGAGCGCATCCCATCAATAATTGGGCGGCCTTCGGAGGCCGTTTAGCCTCATTGTGATGGCGGCGGCGGCGCAGGCGGCCGAGGCGCTCGCTGTCATTAGCGTTGATCACCCACGCGCTGGCGGCGGCGGCCCTTTCAGCGGCGGAGGCGCGCTCCCCGCGGATTACCCGCTCTGTCATCGCGGCTCGACGGCTGCGCGCCTGCTCTGCTCTGCCCCGCCCCGCCCCTTCCTAGCTCGCCGACGCTGCCCGCGCGGCCACGGGGCCCCTGCCGCTACTGCCACCTGCGTCGCGCTCTCGCGTTCCTTGCGCCTCTCCACGGGCTCGTTCCTCTGCCTGTCACATTTCCGACTGAAGTCAGGCCGGGAGAGGGCATCAACAGATGTCATTTCAGTCCCTCCAGGGTTTTCGGCACTAGCTTGACAGATAGGTCGAATTCAGTCGCTGTCTGGAAGAGAGTTCTAGCGACTGGCTGTCCCGATCGGTAGTTTTACGTGGTTTTTCCGACCAAGATCAGGCGAATGCCGGAGCAGTAGCCTGACAAACGGGCCACGGACCGCGGGCGGTCTTTACTTCCTCATCCTTGACCTATCCTCTCCCCTTACACATACACACACTAACATGCACCACACTACCACACATGTCGGGAGCTTGGAGCTTGTCCCGGGTGGGGCGGAGTCCCTCTGGTGGAAGACACCAGGTTGGGGAAAACCCCTCTAGTGTACGGTAAGTCGGCGCCGAATCTCGCCATCCAGCTGAGGAAAAGCCGACGAAAAACATGTTCTACACTTACGGGAATAATGACTCTAGTAGTTGACGGGCCCGAAATCACTATCAATCTATCATTATCGGCTGGAGTCAGCTTTTCAGTGTGAATGAAAATGTAGATTTTAGAAATTTCTAGGAATGCGAAATGTCACCAAACGTTAAAAAAATTAGTAATTGTATGTTGTTTGGTGCAGTATATTTATCAAGGTTTTCAATCTGCGATAAAATGCGAAATGGTCGTGAACCAGCCAAATATTGCTAAATTGAATTTTATGTTTTCCATCGTGCTCGCTCTCTAACCAAGGAAGCTACATCGAGAACAACAGATTCCTTTTTAAAGACATTTAATTTTAAAGGTCATGTGTATTAAGATTTTATTTAAGATTTAACGGACAAAACAAAGTAAAAAAATAAGAACAATAAGAGAAACTGATTCTGGAAGCCTGAGTGCTCAGGGTTATCTCAAGGGTTCTCAGCTTCTTCTGTTCGCTATACGGAGAAGGTCATGGGAAGGAAAGGAAGGCCCTATGCCTACGCCGAACACGTTGTTTCTTCCTTTTTTATGTTTGTTGAAGTTGGCAAATGGCGGAATATTAAATTAGTTTCCCTTACACCCTGATTTTAACGAGAAAATCTAAAACGCGTCAAAATGTTTTTTTTTTATTCTCAAAGAGTCCTCTCTTAATAATAATGTTCTCGACAAATGCTATAAAATCACAAATCGCAACTTTTATAGTGCTTTAAAATGCCATATCCTTGTTTTCGAATTTCGATTTTTTAAAATTTAAAGTGCTAAATTCTTCCATTACGAAGTTTGACTAAAGACAACATAGGCAGTACAGTTTGGCACTCAAATTGGATACATCTGGATTTGAAGTAATGCCATCCGTTTCAAAGTTGGTTTCAGCAAAAGCCACTGCTCTTATAAGTATCGCCCTCAGTTTTCTCTACCACTCTTTCTTTCTTTGTTTCTTTATTTTATTTATTTATTTATTTATTTATTTCTACTTTCTTTTAAAGAATCTCTCTTTAGAAGAAAGAAAGAGAAAAAAAGAAAAAGAATATTAATGAACATTTTCTGTAATTTTTGCCACATAAATATTTTGCGTGCGATGTTTCTTCAGTTGGTGAAATGAAAAAACAGAAGGGAGAACCATGCTCCCAGCAAAATTGTGCCAACGTGTGTGAAATTGAAAACAATATCTACATGCAATTCGCTGTCTAGACCCTTACACGCTCTAGTGCCGTATGCACTAGTGGAACTGAAAATAACTCATACGCGCCGATAAATCCCACAATTTTTGTGCTTTATGAAAGAAATGATAGTACCTGTTCCAACCAATATTGAAAATAAATTAAAACTTCTCTCAATTTTATATTCCTTTTGTCTTTCACGAAGTACCGAAAGGAAAAAATATATCGTTTACTACATTTTCCATAAACATTTTGCATCCGAAATGAATATTTGATATATTTCTCCATTATTACTTTCAACAGGCAGTTTGTGTATATTATTTACCTATGCGAAAATAATGATCTGTAACCATATATTTATCTATGAAATGTAATTCAGACGATATGTGAAATAAAAACCCATTAAAAAGTCTAAAACGTATTTTAATTGTTCGAACATTTTTATTACAGAAAACAAGGTTTTACAATATAGTTTTCTTACCACTCTATTACACGAAGTTATGAAATAAAATATTGAATTTCAGTTTTCTATGTAAAATAGGCAACCCTGGGCTTTCTAGAGAAAACTAGTATTAAGAAAAAGCATCTAAAAGAAATAAGACTAGCTCAATACGTCTCTCTAACTTTGACACCTTTCAGGAGTCGCTCTAAGCTATCTCTACTCATTGCCTGTTTTTTCGTTAGAAGACATTTCTACAAGTCCTTTGAAACTGCCTGGAGGGTTTAGTTGAATATCTTCAGGGTTGATTATCGCCCCTTCGTTGGTTTGCTTCCATCCGTCAATTTTTGGGAATAACCGTTGCTGTTAATAGAACCAGAGACCCTCGAACAGACTAAGCTCATTCCAAGCGACGCACCGTCAATTGTCGATTTGCGCTTGCGCCGAGAGCCCTATACCCGAAGGGAAACAGTTCGCGAAATCATGAAATGCCCATTCGACAACAAGTCTGGCACAAGGTGATTGGAAAACTCAATGCCAAAATTACTTTGACAACGTCCACATTTCGTCGCCGTTCATTACCAAATTGAAGAGACTGGTGCCTATTGTCTGTTTGTCTTTTCAAATGAATGACAGGAAAAGAAAATGTTCGAACGTTCGACGAAGTCACGCAAAAGGAGGCAAAAGTTATGTCAAAAACATTTGGATTGCCGGTGGGGACTTCGCTTCGTTAATGGGAAAACTTAATTCGGCTTGACTCGGAATAAGTTGAGAAAATAATATCTCCCTTCCAATCTCCATCCATTGCTATTGTCATGGGGCAAATGTGCTATAACAGCTATTCTACTTCATGAGTATTTGTGTAGTATGAAGAGTGTCGGTGGGTTGTGATAATCATTGAATAGTTTTTATTGCCCACATTGTGGACAATGTTATCAGGACAGGTTTAAATGTCTGTGTTCTCCTACCTGTAGTTCTCTTCGCCTCCTGCCTTTGTCGACCTACCAAATAATATCCTTTTCGCTCATTTGTATTGGAGTAGCAAAGGTATCATTTCATTTCAAACTAATAATTTTATCTTATTCGCTCGTTTCGTCTACAAGTTACATTCTACATCTAACTTCTTCATAAACTCCAGCTATATTTAATTGAGGGTCTTCACTGTTTTTTGCCTTATTGCTCAATAATTTTGGCGGCCATGCGTTCTTCTATAGAGTTTCACTTTAATCTGCTAATTCGCGAGCGATGTATTGAGAGTTGTGCATGTATCGAGTAATTTTTACTCAATAATTCTCCCGAGCTCTATTCTGTGAACACAGATTTGGAGCCTTGTTTTTCCCTCTACAAAGGAGAAACATGAAAAGAAAAACGAACTTACGATAGTCATGCGTGCCTTTGAGTTACTCAATCTTGATACTGTTGAGGCTGTTTGGGGTAGAGGAAAAGTAAATACGCATGCAAATAAGGATATCATTTTATGGTTAGGGAATTGGTTTCCTGTTACGGAAGGGACAATGGGGATGTCTTTTGCGCCCTGTGCTGTTTTACGTGAACCGCAGGACACTGCACAACGACTGCGTTGAAATAAAGAAACACGTCGCTGAAGTAACCCAGCGTTGCCCGGATATTTTTCACACAAATCTTGAATCGAAAGTAATGAATTCTGTTTATAGTGTAAGATGGATTTAATTCATTTATTTCCAAGAAATCGCATGCGAATGCACCCCAAAAAGTTATGTTACCCTTTCAGAGAATACATTTTTTAAATTATTGCTTTATCGTTACATTGTAATGGGAATTTATTTCGTGTTTCTAATTTCTTTTTTTAGTAATTTAATTTTTTATATTTCTATTTTTATGTAGTTTAATTTCTCTCTTTCTTGTTTTAGAAGTGTTGGCTCTGCTATGATATGACGGACATTGCTGCTCACATTATTACATTACAATAATTTTAATGTATTTATTCTCAGACATGACTGCAGAGTGCTTCGCGATAGAGTGACAAGTCGAATGAAAGGGGAAAACGGCAAGCACGAAGGTGAGAAAATATCGAGTGGGGCAGCGGGCGACGAAACAAGCGGCGGCGTAGGATTAACCCGCGAACGAAAAGAAGCTGGGAGTTAGGCTGAGAGCGGCGGCGGAGGGGGCGGGACAGGGAGGGGCGGGGTGAAGCGAAGCGTTGCGAGAGGCAAGGGCGTGAGCGCCTCTAGAAAATGCAATTTATATCACGTCGCTGAACTTTCTCCGTCGCTCCTCCGTAATTGATTCGTCTTCTGCCAATGCCGGCGCGTTTTCCTTCCTCCCGCGCTCTCCGCCTGCCGCGCGCCAGGGATTGGCTGCATCGGAACGAGCCAGTTTTTTTTATTTTTTTATTTTACGCGCGCTGCTGTAATCCACGTAAACGTACTGGGTAAAGCGGCTCCGTGTACAGTAATGAGCCGTCGAGCGTTTTCCATTGCCATAATTGAACGTTTTTGAAGTGTCGCCTGGTGGGTATAGTGTATTGTGCATGAAAAGAGGGAGAGAAATGACTAGAGATCTCTTCAAAAGAACCTTGAACGAGGAGCTCATCAATACTGAATGGCAAGTGCTTAAAAGAGAGTATTGCAATGGACCAGTCGAAAGGGCGGCGTGTGACTCCTTCACGTTTGATCGACTGAGTGCGCCAGTTGCATTGGAAGCGGCTCTGTTGTTTGACTTGAGCCAGTGAGGTAATTTGCTTTGGCTTATTGGGGTCCTGGGGCTGGATTCAACCGATCTTTTGCCATTTATTGCGGATGTTTGTTTATATGTGTCACCCCCCAAACGCTTAAGCCGTGTCTTCACAGAACGAAGCGCGGGAGACTCGTAATAAACATATTTTGAAAATTCAAAAGTTTTAGTGAATATGGCATTCTGGTATTGTACTCAGTATTGTGATCTGTCCTTAAAAACGTTTAAAGAAAAAGTGGCCTGTCATATGGTTGAACCTCGTCCTGATCCGTGCAGCTATTACAACCTGCAAAGATTCATTGTCGTATTATCTGCAAATAATGAAGGAAGTATTTAAGCTTTTGAGATTATGGAGAAGAATATTCATCAAACTAGATACGACATTTGGGCGTAATGCAATGGCCGAAATTGATGTCGGAAAAGCTAATGTTAATAAGTCTTTTGAAATTTAATTGGGTGTGTGTGCATGTTTCATGGATAGTGAGTGAATGTTTATTTGTGAATAAATACAATTTTTGCTATTCTGCTTTTTATCTGTTAAAATACTTCTTAAAAATTTATATGTTTAATCTTGAAAAAAAAAGAAAGAAAAAAAAGACGTTAAAAACTTCTTCCTCAAGATCTTGACTCAAGCGGTCTGGTAGCGGGCCACCCCTGCATTATAATAGCAGATAAGATCACCTATACTTAAGTGTATGACGGATTCAGTCTAAATAAATCAAAGTGAAAACTTACAGCTTTCTTCAGCGAAACCGGGATACTTTCATTGAATTTATACCACTTCGTTTTCCCGTGGAATTCATTTTCAAGAAATATGCAGGACATACTTTTACAGAGTGTTCCCAACAAATCAAACTGCAAAGTTATAATTCATAAATGTATATTCTAGTGTTTGAAATCTTGTTGTGAACACTAAATTTTCTGTCAGACTAGAGGTTTCTGCGAACTATTAGTGCACTTGTCTTAACTCACTAAAATGATGGAGGACCAACCACTTGATGGAGGAGCGACCTTGTAGAAACGTTGAAAATCCATCGCTATGGATTTCCCGATGGTAATAGAAGTTACAGATTACAAAATACTCTTCTCTACAAGGGCACCTACTCAAATAATATAATAAGAACTTGAAGTATCTCAGAAGTAGCATTTCCTTTCAGACAGGATAGTTGAAGGCTGCAACTAACTTTCTCCAGAAGCTTTACAATCTGCGTCGCTTACAGCATTCAATAGTTGTATTTGTAGTGTTGGTAATGTGAGGAACGGTTTAACCAAGCTTTACACTTGATTTTTATTCTGATATTTTTTATATTTCCTTTTATTTGTACTTTTTAGCTTCATTCTTATGTAAATATATAGATCATATTAAGTACTCAGAGGGAAACAAATTTTCCAAACCATAGCCCGCTAGTATGCATACTAGACGGCTATGTTCAAATATTGATGTCCAATATTGATTTGAGCTGTGCAATTATATTTGTATTTATTTTTATGATAATGTGTGTTTTTGATTCATAATTATGTAGCATTAATGGTGTAGAATAAACAGATTACTGTCCCGAGAGAGAAAATAAAATAAAGGAATGTAAACGATGTAAATGTTCTAACGGTACAACTTTTAAACGTCGACGTCGCCTATGCGCACCTGCCTTTCACAGAAACATTAAATGTATATTTGGACAAAGCATAATACATCATGCATCGTGCATCATGCATCATGCATGTTAGCAATAATTCTAGGATTCACTTCTCAGCAATAAATTATTATTCCTGATTTATCTCTATAATATTATTGATTTTTAATGGCCACAGTTCCATGATTGTAACCTTTCTTATAACTTAATTGCTCAATCAAACATAATTTTTAAACATCCTTTCTCGACATTCCCAGCTCTCTTAAGTTTGCCTTTAAAATTACTGTTTCAAAAGTTTCCGTATACTTTGAATTATGGCAATATTTTCGCTTTATTTCTACAGATTTGGAGAATCTAATTATCAAAGGTATTACCACGTGAGATTCTGAGTTTGCCGATAAATTCATGAGCTGCATAGCGACTAGTTTTAATATAAACCGTATCTTAATATATAATATTTGTATAAACACATCTTTTAATAGAAGATACAGCGGCTTTGGCCATGATGTCAAGGCCCTGTGTACAAATTAGCCAAAGTGAAATCAGAACATAATGTCAACAGTGCAAACATTTTTGTTTCTTAAATTAGTAATATTTGTAGAATAAACGGTAACTCAAATAAAAACGAACCCAGGTGTATGAAAGTAACACCTCTATGCATTTTATATATAATTAAATGAGCACCTTTGAAACGTGCAGATGTTGAAACTATACGTAGCTGGTGAAGTTTTATTTTATTCTAGAGCTGAACTTGTAGTTCCTGAATTGCGTATTTTGATAAGAATTGAAGAATGGTGTTTCGCATTTAATTGCAGATGTGGTTTAAAAAGGAGGCATTCGTATGACCTGTTATTTTAGTAGCTTCTTGTTCTTGTATTCCAACGTGGGTCAGATGTAAAATGATTGTCGAGTGACTTCAAGGTATAGGAAATATTTGTGTGTGATAATATCCAAACCAGCTTTTTGAGAAATATTTGTCCTTCTAGAAATTTCATTGTGATCACCAGGACAATTCTTAAACCACGAGTAAGGTTTTAGGTGAGAATGCTTGGGAGTGAGTTAGGGACGATCCCTTTTCACTTGCTTATCTAGGTTTTCTATCAACAGTTTGTAAAGACGTACAGGACATCTATGTACGTAGAATATGTTCATTTCGAATTTTCTCGGCCATGTTGTACTGGAAACAAGTGCACTTCTCGGCGATAAAATGAAAACGATAAAAGTGCACGGGTAAAATGCCTCTGATTGAACGAGGTAGATGGCATTTTACATTTCATGGGTGAATATCTCATGATTGAAATAATCTTGATCAACTTCTCATGTTCCCTTAATTTACGTGATGAACTCCTGAAACTTACTAAATCTGTCAGTAATTATAATATCTGCTAGCAGTAATCCCCTGTCTCTGTGTCATGTTATTTGCGGTGCGTAGTGTGACAGCGTGGCGTGTGGCGAGCTGTAGCTGGGAGCTCGCACGGCCTGCGCTCAAGGGAACGTGCTGCCAGGCACTTTCCCCGGTGCTGCTAACTCGTTCGGGTAATGCTCTGGCACTTGCCTGGGACTTCGAGTAATGAGCTGGCAATTTCCTACACGCCTCAATGAGGTGGAAAACGAGAAGACACTCCTTGTTTCGCCAACGGAATGATTAATAAGTGTAATTTTTTCAATCACCGGAACTGTGTTTATAATTTTAATTTTCAACGCATTTGTTTTTATTGCTCGTGCAGTTAGAATAATAATCGTGCGTATGTGTGAGTTTTATTATTTCTCTGTAGCCTATACCCTCTTCGCAGTGGCCAATTGCCTTCACGTGATATGCCTGAAGTAGGCTGCAATGGATGAAATGGTGGTAGTTGCCTCCTTCGTTTTAAAGCCCCGTGCGAGGCAGAGAAAGAGAGTTTCGTGGTGGAGCATCAATCGCCCTTTTTCGGGGGTCGTGGCCAGCCGACGGAGGCTGGGGATCGCCATTAGCTGGGCTGGAGGCTCTTGCGATTTCTAAATGACCGGTCAGCCCAAACAGCTTAAGCGGCCTTTTTCTTTGCACGCCAACCGTCTTCTGTCGGTTCCCCTGCCTCATTCCCTTCAGGTATTTTTCACGTTCTTTTCCGAAAACCTTTATTATACGATTACCCTTTGTCTTATTATTTACTAGCTGCTTCAGTTTACTATTGCCACTACATTTGAGTTTCTGCTCGGAGTGCTTCATATCGGTTGAATGCTTGCTCAACTGTTGCTACTGCTAAGACTCGGAGCGGAAGGTCCTAGGGGTTCGAGTTCCGACGATGGTACTAATTAGATACCTTGGTCAATTTCAGCTGAAAATTGGGGGAAATCATAGCACCCAGTAGCTCTCATCGGTAGTTATCGGTGGTTGTTCCGATCAGTACCAGACGTATTCCGGAGCAATACCCCAACAAACGGGCCACAGACCAGGCGCGATCTTTCCCCTTGTCCCGCCTACCGCGGTGATACTTAGAGGAGAAATCCCCGCCGGCGGATATGTAAGACTGCGTCGGATCTCCCATTCCATCAGTGACAGAACACCGCCACCCCTCGTGATATAACGTGTACTTCACGTACGAGACTAATGACTATAGCAATAGACGCGACGGGAAACGTCCATCTGTCGGAAAGATTTCCCCTCCCTCGCCGGTTTTTCCTTCGAACACTCCAGTGGTGTTCCGTGTATTCGCTCCCACTGGGCCCGAGCCGCCGCTTGATTTTCGCCCGCGGCTCCGCATTCGCCCATCCTCTTCGCCGCGTTCAGCCGCGCAGCTGGCGGCCACGGCGCTCGGTTGTCGTTAATCGCCACGCGGCTCCTCCTCCGACGCCGCCGCCGCCGCCGCCGCCGTCGGACCATCGAGCACGGCGTGGCGCGGCGCGGTGGTCGCCTAATTGCCGGGGATTTAATGAGATGGAATTCATCTGGGATTGAGCCCCGCGCCCCGCCCCACCCTGCCCCTCACGCATTTCCCACTCGCTATTTCTCAGCGCGCCGAATTCCGCCGCTGTTCTAATTATTTGCGCCCTCTTCCACGGCCCGCCCACCGTCTAGCTCAGAGGCGTGAAGACATCGGCGCGGGTCTCGGATTACGCTCAAGCATCCGATGGCTAAAATAATTACAGAATCAAATGCCAGTGAACCGCGTAAACGTTTCGTTTTCATATTAGACAAACTTAGAAAGTTTCAAAAGTAACACGTGTGAAATGCCTATTAACTCTTCAGCGAGTGCGTGTTCCAGATACTGCTTTAGCAGAAAAAAATCAGTGATGAGAAATAATTTATTGAGAGTTGAATACGTTTTAGATAAACATTGTATTTTTTAAGATTTAAGTGGTAATACTACAGCGCTTTCCTTTCCAGGAGGAGAAAGGAATATGAGGAAATATAAGAATAGTTATACAACACAATATTTTCATTCGTGAATCACAACTTGAAACATATACTGATACAATTATTATAACTCGTTAGACGACTTTTTGTCCAACTCCAATTCTGAAACATTCATGGTCTTACTTACACAATGTTTTTCAGTAATTAATTTTTGTCATAAATACTATCTACTTTTTATTCAGTCTTATACCACATATGTTCTTAAAATGCCTACCCAGCATCTATGCAATTGGAACAAACGTTTTAGGTTTTATTACTTCATGTGGAACGAGATTAAGTTCGTAAAAATTACTTCGGTCTAATTCCCTACCCCTTAATACAAAATTTAAGTGTGAACTGAGTTTTTGCGATTATCTCGAAAACGGTAACGAGACCCATAAAAGTAGATTAAACTTAGTGAACGACCTTAAATTTTCTTCGAAATGAATTTTAATTTATTTCTATAACGCAATTAGGATTTGAGTTATTGATCATCAAAAGAATTAATGAAATTTTACAGGAAGTACGCAGAAATATAACTTTTAACAGTTTAGGCCGCTAGCAACGACCTTAGTAGCAACAATTATCATGAAAACATGGCAGGGTCGGGTCCATAGAGTAGAGTCAAATCGAATCGAGTCGAGTCGATGTGAAATGGACCAGGGCCATTCCACAGATATTATTTAAATGTCGACCAAGCTTCTATATGTTTTGGTTTAATGCGAAGTAAGGCAGTTTAGAAAAATGGGAGGCAGTTTATGGTGATGCGATCCGTTTTTTTGGCGATGTGAGTCTCTTTATGGTGATGCGAGACGGTGGATTGAATGAGTATTTAAGTTTTTCTGTTCCCATCATAAACTACGGTCATTGTTTCTGTGAACGTAGATGCAGTGAATGTTAGCCGCATTCCTTCCCCGCTGGAATGAGATCCGGCGCCACATGACACGTAGGCTCCAGAGGTTTCCTTCCCTAGGTATCCCTCAACTGGGACTAACTCCAAGCGTTCCATCTCGTATCCCGACATGTGGTAGAGTGGTGCATGTAAGAGAGCGCGCGTGTGTTCGAGCAAGGAGAGTCGGGACAAGTCAGGAAGTGATCACGATATGTTAAAGATCCCTTGTGTCTCACTACGACGGTGTCACCGACACGAACACACTTGGTATCAGTTGCTCAGGTGACAGGAGGATCCGGTGGCTTCTACATGCGCAAGGTATACTCGTTAAGAAAATTCAGATTATTAATTGTGGACACTACTCCATAGCCATCTTCACATTTAAGACAATAATGTTCGCACAAGTTCAACTAGTATTTCATGATGTTCTGTTCTTCTTCTCCCATAAGTAGTATAGAACCACACTGAATAGATAACTGTTTTTAACGCTGTTTTTTGTTTTTCAGTATTTATTTTAAAATTTTCCTCGACTAATGTTAACATGATCCATGTGAATGTTCTTCTTGCATGTTTTTTATTTTATTTAACAAGTTTTTTTTATTCTTTCAGGTAAGTGGATGTCGAGCTTCGAAGGCAGACATTTAGCATCTTAACGAATGGCAAGATAATTACTATTGTCTTCAGGTACAATGCCTCCTTTTGGCACAGGTATGCAAATTTATATTAGTGGTTCTACGACGCGGGAGAGTCTTTCTCGTATTTGTGGCGATTACGTTAAGTTATAATAATTATGTTCATAATTATTGCAAGATTGCAACTTGTATTCTACTATTACCTATTTCAGCTATATGTTGCAAAACTTTTTTCACCTCACTGCTGCAGCACATTATGACCAACCTCTAAGACTCGCAATAAAGAAAAATTGTGGGCAAAATCCGTTAATCAAAATTGCGTTTATCCGTGACAGTTCGTGGTGTAATTGCCGGATGGCTTAACTCAGGCATGTCAAGGACGCGCGTAAGGTCACTAGCTCACAAGAGCACACGGACACTGCGGTCACAGCAACTGGCGCGAGATTTAAAAGGAAGGGATGTACAAATTGCTTATTACTGGTGACACACCACTGGGTACTTCGCCTATGACTGTTAAGAGAGTCAGTTGCCTGTTAATACCTATATTAATTACCTTTTCTTCTAGTAAAGTAAAGAAATAATCCATTAATCAAATAACACATCAGTTAGATTTCGAATCCGTGATCCGTGCAAGCCGCTTTTCATTGAGCTTGGAATCTTACCATTGCCTTGTCTATTTATTTATGAGTCTGTAGTATTTGTCAAAACTGAGTTACTTAACGGTGGGAACATATTTTCATGTAATACTGATATTTATAGTTACAATACTCGACGTAGAAATCATGTTCATCAAGTGTCAGTATCAACAACACACTACAAGAAATTCACATACAATACATGTACGCTACTTTACAATGCATTGCCAGATGAAATTAAACAATTAAAATTGGTACACAAATTTAAATTAAAAGTAAAATCTTTTCTGCTGCAAAACTGTTTCTATACAATTAGAGACTATACTGATCGCCAAAAAGAAACATAATGTTTACTTTAACAAAACCAAGATATAGTATAATGAATTAGTTAACATTTGCATTGTATAATTAAAAAAAAGACTCAATATACCTGTAACAAATAATGTACTTCCGGATCAATGACCCCCATCTCGATCAGGTTTTTGTCCAGTTTCCCTTATCCATTGAGCAAATGCTGAGATGGCCCCTTGATTTGCTTCTGGACGTAAATGTAGCTTCACTATGCGCACGTTTTGTTGAACTTTCCTTTGCTTGTAGTAGTAGAGCTTAGGGTGAGTTTCTATTTTGTTAACAATACAGAAAAATCAAGTCTGTTCGTTTCTTTACCGTTAAAAATAAGTTTTCTATAATTTGGCAACGAAAATATCTAGTTTTTGGAATGTTAATCTCTCGATTTTTTAAATTTGTTATTATTATTATTATTATTATTATTATTAATCTTTCAACTATTAATAGTTAAATTGTTGGGAAGGGATTCTGAAACTCAAGAAAGCGTGCGCAGATGATTTTCTCCCCCATACGTCACATACAGTTTTTGACTGTTTTTGACTAAATAAATAAATAAATAAAAATAAATTGTCAACTGAGAGTAATATTAAACTTTTGAATCGACAGTATCTTAATTTCATCATCTGTACACTGACAAAGATTCTTCAATGTTGAAAGAACTGTCTTGTTAACAAAGCTGACCGCACATAAGAGAGACTTGTTAATTTATAGAAACTTATTAATTTAACATTATTGACGTGTATATAAAATAATTGGAATATCGAATCAAACGTAGCCCAAAACGAAAACAAGGAAAGAAATCTTCATTCAAACATATTTCTGCCACTTAGCAAAAATGTTTATACAAGGCAGAATTTAACAAAAATAAACATGAATTAGCAGTAGTAAGTAATACGAGCATTATACGAATCTCGGTTGTTTGATCCGAGCAAACCTGTTTTCGTATGAAGCCACGCTTCGCGCCGCTTGAGCTTGCGCCTGTTCACTCCTTTCTGGATTTGGAGGGGAAATGAGAGAGGAGTCAGGGGAAGTGGCCCGTGCCTGTAGGAGCGCCCGGCTTCCCTAGCGGGCAAATATCTCGTGCGGGCGCTGTTTGACGCGCCTGGCTTAAGTGATGATGACGGGCGTCGCCATGGGAAGGGGGCACCTTGCCCCCACTGTTTTCATCGAGGAGGAGTTTTCATCATGTTACGCTCACGTAAGATAGTTCATGTGTACGACACATTGTATCCAAAGCAGATTCATGCTTAATGCGTATTACGCACAGTTTCTAGTACTAGCACAACTGAATTAGAATGTATAAGACACATTAACTAGCACAAATTGCACTAAACATCAGAGCGCCTGTCACAGCGTCTGGCGTGAGTGATTGCTGGGAGGCGACTGACTTTTGTTTAGTGGTGAGGGGCTGGCGTCCCAAGTTGAAGTAGCTGAGCCAAAGAGATTTGATCATTCACGCATTGCTAGTTAAAAGAGTAAGAGCCAGATTGAATTATAAATAAAACAAATTACACAATTGCGCAAGAATTGGAAAGTTAAGATTTATGATATGCTTTGCGGGGCTAAGCTATTAAATGATTTGAATGGTATAAATAAGCGTTCCGTTGTAACGACTACATGACCCGTGGGCGATTCGCAGGGATCTCAACGTGCAAGAAATTCCGAGAAGTCAAAAGCGCAGCAGTGCGTGTGAGATAGTGGGTATTCGGCTATTGTGAAATGCTCAGTTCCGGCCGACAATGTAAAATGTGGAACACATCGCACTTAAAATATAATGGAACTAATTGTACGAGACTTATCGCTTTCCTTGCCAAGGTGTCCTTGTAGACTATATATAACGCTTAAAATTATATTTAAAGGAAGCTTGTTCCAATTACCACACATGCCGGGATACCGGTCGGGAGCTTAGGGCTTGTCCCAGCTGGGGCGGTGCCCCGCTGGTGAGAGGTACCTGGTTGAGGAAACCCCGCTAGCTGACGGTAAGTCGGCGCCGTATCTCGCCATCCAGTGGGAGAAGACGACATCCACCTCCCGAGGAAAAAAACATCCTCTACACTTACGGGACTAATGACCTCGTTAGTTGACGCGCCCGGAATCAATAACAACCAATCCACTTTGGTAGTTTCTTCTATAGATAGCTTAAGACAGATTTCACTGTTTATATTAGTGCAAAACTTATATTTTTATACTAAGGAGTATCACTTGCCAACGTTTATAGTATTATGCATTCAATTAGAATACATCCAAAGTTATTCGAAATTTGTACGTCTTTTGGTTGAATGTAAAATCATAGTTACTGTAATGTTCAAATATTTATGAATGTTATAAACTGATGTAATGCGCTTTAGTTATTGAGTAATTTGTAGATTTTATAAATTTTAATGAAGGCAGGCTGCGAAAAAGGAATACTTGGTGGAAGAAATGATAGTAAAAAAATTGGTTTAAATAGGTGGTTTAAATCACTATTGAAATCATCACTACACTAGTCCAATTAATGTTGAAAGGGGAAAGTCAAGTAAACTGATTTTCCAAGATTTATCTCCGTACTGTTATTGCTATCGGTTGGTTTCATAAAAAAATCGACTTCGCACGGAACATTCACACCTTGTATTTGTGCATATTTTTTGGAGACCCAATTGTTTCATCATTCAATGTAGTGAGGAAAAAGAGTTCTTAAGAATTATTGATTTTTGGGTTACTTCACTTCAAATTAACTATTATAATTTGAAACTTCATACATGATATATTCTACAAATAATTCACACATATTAAAAATTCACCTTTTCTATTTGTGTAAAAGTGTTTAATCACTTTAATTTACTTTTTTTATTTTCAACCATTAGAGATTTAAGCACTGAATAGTGTTTTCGATTAATAGACTGTTCCTTGCCCTATACATAACGTTAAAAGAACAAATGCGTAGATAAATCTTCGTCTTTGTTACATGTTCCCTAATAAACGTAAGGGAAAATAAATTTATTTTTAAAATTATTGAAGCACTATTAAAAATGAGCTCATGAACGAATAAAGAACAATAATTTAATCATACAATAGTGACAATTCAGAATTTTAAGTAATTTTTATTGTTTTAAATTTCCAAAAGGAAGAAATTTACAACGCATGTGATGATGCTCACGCCAGGAGTTCTAACGGTGTCAATCAGCATGTGACAATGCTCGCATTAGAACAGTGTTATCAGTCAGTGAGTAATGGCCGCAGTAGAGAACGTATGAATCCGGTGGTGTCCGTTGGCGAGGGGGAGAGCAGCGGTGCCTACTCGTCCTCCAGGCCCACGCAGCGGACGCACAGCAGGAGGGGCTGCCAGGGGGCGGGCGGGGGCGGGGCGGCGTCGGCGGTGACGGAGGTGGCGAAGGGCGCGCATGAGGCAGCACCCATTCACCTCCGGTTGGGCTACTTGCTCCTCTTCCTCCTCTGGTATCGTCTTCAGACGAAGGAGGACTGGAGCAGCGAAATTGCTCAGGGGTACATAAACTTCTCATATAATGCATTCGGAACAGTAATTTCCATTGTTTTTGATGTAATCATTCATCTACTTCGTATTTATAAAGAGCGTTATGCATAGACCAATCAATCTGTTGTTCTTCTGATTCTTAGTCTGCTGTTAAATCATTAGATCCAAACGCTCTTCGAAGTGTGTAGCTTTGGATCTTCTTTATGTCGTTGTCACTGTCGTTCCCTTGATCTGTCTTCTCCAAAAATTCGGGATGTGAATCATCGCGATTAGTTGTTACTCTGTGCTCATCTCATTTTCTTTTGAATTGCCCTTCTTTTCATTTTGCAGTGGACAATCTTACTCTTCATTTGCGTTGCATATTTCATCCTCCAAATGAGCAATTTTTAATACTGGGAGACTTATTGCTTTCTCCTCCTGTAGATGAATATAGGCCACTCTCAAGGGATAAACATTACCTAGTTTAGATGACGTAATAAAAAAAGAGTTTATGAAACAATCGTAAAGTTGCTGGATATGTAAAAAGTAGTAATCAGTAAAAGGTTGAGGTTGCTGCTGCAGCAAGATTCTTAGAGAAATCACCATTTTTTGAGGCTGTTAATTCTCTCAAAAGAACTACGTTCGTCTACTTCAATTTCCGCATTTTCATTTTGTGTCAGTGGAAGAAATGACAACTTATTGGAAACAAGTTCTTTGCGTTGCTGATCACTTATTTTGCAATGAATGCAGATCCGTTCTTAGGGATATTTTTTAGTTCACCGGGAACTAGCCAATTTAAGTGATTCAATGTGTTCATTGCTGTTACCCACCTATAAATTGACCGGGCTGTGGAAACTTGCTTCGTGTCAGTTGCCTCCTCTTTTTTCTACGGATACGTCTGTGCTTTACTATCGGCCTCCTATTCATATACGTGTCCAGGCAGGCAACCGCTGTGTAATTATTGTGTCATTTAGTTTTTGTTCATGAGATAGGAAGGCATGGAAGCTCGGAAAAGGCTCTGTATGTGATAGGTGATATAAATACATTGAATTCGAAAATAGAAAAGTTTCAGTTTTCATGTTTTGAATTAGAAATTAAATCACTTCTATGATCCTCTCCTTAGTATCAGAATCAATATTTTTTTGGTGACGTTTGACGCTGAATAAACTGATTTGGAAGTAAGTGTATGTATTTTGAAGATTCTTACATGTGTTGGATCAGAAAAAACGGGGAAAAGAATAGGGTATATCCGCCACCCAACAACCTGTAAGTGATGAAGTTTGATAAATCTCAAAACTATAGAGCAGTGTTTTCCAGGACAATTCGTTCATATTCACTTTTCCGTTTTCGGTGTAATTTTACGCAATGTACTGGTATTCACGGCTCTCCTATTAAAAGAAACATCCTTTAATAAGACCTTCTTGTTAACTCTTCACATGTCTATTTATCATTGCCATCACAAATGTTCCACTAGTGTTCACTGCAATTAATATCTTTTCGTAGTACAGTGAAATATGATGAAACATCCATTTCGAGTGAATGATCGCATAAACGAACGACCACTTTTTGCGTGGAAATTATGGAGTTTCGCGTACAAGTGTAAATATTCTGTTTTGAGCAGTCAAATGGTCTGGCTTTGAACGGCCAGTTTTCATGGACTAACATGCTTTAGACGGTCCTGACATCTGACGGTTTTGCGATTTTAATTTGTTACACTATAAGAAGTGGATACCTATGAATAATACTGAAGTCTTTCTGTGTCGTAACAAAATGCTGATTACATAGAAACGTTGAATTTGTTATCATGGAGGGCGAATTAATTCGAGTCACAAATAAAAAATGATTTTTATGCGTCCTTTGAAGTTTCTTTTAACTGTGTATTACATATACGATTCTAGTTGGGAAACAAGTAAACAAATGAGAAGAAAACGTAAGTGATGTCGAAAAGAAGAGAACAAATACTGAGAATCGAATATTTTTGTATAAAAGTTTATGGGAGCAAGTGAAAAAAGCTCCTTTATTGTAGTTTACGTGTAATTAAAAATGAGCTATGAACCAATGCATACTTTTAATAGTTCAAAGCAGAATTCACTCTGACACGGTATCGAACCCGAACTCATTCATTGACGCACACTTGCTCTGCATATTGAAGCACAGAAATGCCGATGCTTTATATGCCATTCAAAGCATTCTTACTGTTTAAGCACAGTAACAGGAGAAATAACAAATTAAAATGTTTAAATTCTCGACCTAATGTTATTACACAAAGCTCTACGATTGTAAAGCAAATGTAATACTTATAGTCTATTCACGTAAAAGGTTAATATTATAAATACAACATCCCATACTTTCTTGTATTACTTCTAAATTTGCAAAAACCATGGTTCCATGTAAATGAGTTGTGTGCCCGTTTCTTAAGCGTCTGCCTCACTTGTTTTATTCGTGGAAGAAATTCGAAGAAAACATTTGGAGATGTGCTTGAGAAAATTAGTTTTTTATTAAAATTATTAATTTTTTATTAAAATTACTTTTGCTGTGATTTAGCGAGAAAATACGAACGACAAAATACGTGCTGATTTAGCGCCACCAGTTTTTTAAAGACGTGTGTTTCTTTCATGAAAGCCGATTAGGGTCGGCAATAGGATTAAAGTGTGGGTTGGAGATTAAAAGTACTGAACAGAATGAAATGTGTTTATTTGATAAGTTTGAGTTTGTATAAGAGAGTTGTGGTGTATATTCTACAAGATAATCTACAACAAAGCTAAAGTCCTGTATAAAATGTGATAAACTAACAAGACATTTAACAAAATATCCTATCTTGTGTGAAACGTACTCGAATTACACTGTCAGGTATCCCTGCTGACTTTTCGTTTCAATTCTGAGTTTGTGCGAAAGCTGGCTGTAACGTATTGCCACAATTTCTTCTGACATGCATCTTGAGGCATCTTTCTCCCTTTAGCTTCCATTTCGAGAGGAACCACCCTCTTCACCGCACTTCGACGTTCCCTCCTGTCTATTTGAAATGCAAATGCCGCCAGCCCGCGCCTCTCCGTCCTGCCTCCATTCGGTGTTCGTTGTATTCCTTATTTTCAGGTTCGGCTCTCCGTGATCGGATCACAGCTCGCCCGCGGCGCTGCTTCGGGGCGCGTTCAGATTGACGGCTGGCTCCCCCGCTCCTTCTCGCCCCTATCGTCGCTTTTATGTCACCACTGACGACTTCCGATTGGCCTATTTTGTTGCGGATGGATGGCTTTTTTTTTCTTTTCAATTTAAGTTTGCTAACGTCGGAATAAGGAACTACTATTTTCAGCTTCTTTTCATCAGGCGCCCGTGACAGGACCGCCTTACATCAATCCTTCCTTATCAGGGACCGACAAAACGTGGATTCTGACTACGCAACGTGCTTGAGGAAGTAATTTACTACGTATAGGAGCAATGTTTATCCTCTTTTTTGGTATCAGAGACCCATAATAAGAAACTTAGCCAGTTTTCACTGGAGCATTACATAACTTTCTTTACACTACGTATCTAGTATCTCATGAGGTAAAAACAATGTTTTATTGCTAATTTTTAATGCACGCGTCAACACACGTAGACTAACATCAGAACATTTGCGAATATGGCTACAAGATCAACCCTGAAGGGTAATATCTGAAAATGGAATTATCCATGTTGTAGAAAATAACAGAAATTTTCGAAGATAATATCTTATGAAACAAAGAATTTACCAGAATTTTAGTCATTGTAGTAATTTCTCCAATAACATGTATTTTCTTACTTACCTTATTTTATATGCTACCGTCAATAAGATTATACCGCACATTGTATAAAATTTCGGATTATGACAGATTCAAGTGTAACATTAGGCTGAATTTCGTATCAATTCACAGTTTGTCACAAGGTGAGAACTCGAATGCTTGTCTTGCATAGTAAGAGCCCTAGAGGGAAAGCACACGTCGCTAGGGGTCTTAGAAGCGACGAGGTGTGAGTTGTGCAAGTCGTAAAATATCGATGTAAATATTACGTAAAATATCAATAAGTTTGCGTAAAGTATTGCAAAAAAAGTGTCGGTGAGAAAAAAAGGTTGTTTTTTCCATTATTTCTGGGTGTATGGCTTGATCGATGTGTGTGTTCCAAC
Organism: Teleogryllus occipitalis; assembly: GCA_011170035.1. NCBI lineage: Eukaryota > Metazoa > Arthropoda > Insecta > Orthoptera > Gryllidae > Teleogryllus > Teleogryllus occipitalis. The sequence goes on from BLKR01002717.1 coordinate 127,009, forward strand.
TATTTTATTCAAACTAAAAGCTTTTCTGCTCTTAACTTGCCCTTTCAGTTAGTTGTAATGACAGTGCAGATAGCATGGATGTGCATACAGCTTTGTACCGAAACGCAAATAAAAATCATAGAAAGTGCCGCTTCGTGTAAAGTACAAGAACTAGGACAATGAGTAAGGCGTTTTGCCAGTTCGCGTAGCCCCATACCCACCGAGACCTTTATCTGGCGCACAAGACATATATGGCAATTAGTAGGGAAGTGCTATATTTAAAATGGAAAATAATAAAAAAAAAACAAAGAGAGAAAATAAAACTAAAATTCTTTAGGGGTGAGGGAGAGGTGGCTCAGAGCATGAACTGATTTCACTGCAGGTCCTAGATTCATGTCCCGACAGTGGCAGGATTTTTGACACTAGCTTAATAGCTATGTCGGGTTCAATTGTTGTCTGGAGGAGAATTCTAGCGGCCGGCTGCTCTGATCGGTAGTTTGCCGTTCTTTTCTCAGATCAACACCAGGCGAATGCCGGAGCATGGAACCCAAAACCTGTCCTATCCCTTACTTACACACACTTACAGTAACATGCACTACACCACCACAAATGCCCGTAGACCGGTCGAGACCTTAGAGCTTCTCCTAGCTGGCACGGTGCCTTACTGCTGGGAGTAGTGATGGCAAATTTTACCAAAACATCGATACATCGATGTTTCGATACATAACTAAAGAGTTTTCGATGTCGATGAAAACTTCGATGTTTTAATTATAGATTAATAAACATGCTATTTTCCTATCCATTTTTAATTACAGTACGTAAAAGGAATATATTTTATTCTTCGCTAACCAGCATGCTTGTAGTATGTAAAAATTATTATGTAAAGAAATGTATGTAAAAAAAAGTATTATGAATATAATGTAAAGAATAAAATTAACAATAAAGAATATAGTGTTTTGCTCTCGATTTCGTGTTTCAATGGCGATTCAGGCACTGACACGCCTGGTGATAACAAACATTCACAACACGAGCAACCCAAACTTCCTCAGATTGCACAAGTAAAATGTGCAACGTGATAAAGAGGATGACGCAAAACAACAATATTGCTGTGGATTGCCGCTACTTTGCAACGTGCTTAAACCATTTATTTAAAAAATAATTAAAAAGCATCGATGTTTTTGCAACAAAATATAGATGTGAAGAAAACATCGAAAGCAAACTATCGATGTTCATATATCGATCGATGTTTCTGGTTGAAAACATCGATGTTTTAAAAACATCGAATTTTTTGCCATCCCTAGGTGGGAGATACATGGTGATGGAAAACCCCGCTAGCCGACGTAGGTTGGTGCCGGATCTCGTCATTCAGCTGGGGAAGATCACCGCCACCTCCCGTGTAAAAACACGCACTTCACTTACAGGACTAATGGCTTTAACATTTGACGCGCCCGCAATCGCTAACAATCAATCAATCACAAATCAAAAAACGAGCAGTTTTGGTATGTTATCCATTCCTCTTTTGTTATAGATGCATTGCAGGTGCAGAACGAGGGAGCACGAAGGGATCAACTGATGCGATCCAATCTTTCACTTTGCTAATGGAAGTACACAATAAGCTTTTCAATTTGATTGTTCGGCCAAACGTGTGTTGCATTATATCTCCATTGAATTAATAAGTTAATTAGTTGTGCGGTAGGTGGCTGGAGATAATGGGCTTACGGGCTTATTTATGTAAAATGGAAACTAGATTGTTGGTGTATAATTCTGGTGTATTTAGTTTTCTAATTCAAAACTCTTGCGGTATCAGTACGTTTTATAACCATCACTGAAATGGGCTCAGCACCCCTAGAGGATGAAAAATGCGTGCGTTTATGTGGGATTATCACATTTAGCTCTCGACGTACCATTTTTCATGTGCAAGCGGGCTTTGTGGGTATTTTTAAGTGACTGTTATTGAGGGTAGTAACAAGAATTGACGTAGATTAGCGAAATGCGAAGCTGGCTATGTGTATGGCGCATGGATTAGTAACGCTTGAAAAACGTTTGTACAAACTGTAGAATTAGATTGTAATGGGTTCGTTAATGCAAACAATTTTTTTAATACTTTGTTGATCGTGTTCTTTGTTCATAGTGCACTTTCAGAACGATTTGTTGGGTTACCCTTCAAATCAAGTACCATTATTTCTATTTTACTGACCTCAGAGCGAAACGTTTTCAAGGCTCTTTTATAGAACTAAAATAAATTCGATTGGTTCCAATTCAAAAAAATGGAAATAAAATTGTAGTTGAAAGAGCTATCATGCTAGATGACGCCTATGAACAAACCTTAAGAAAGTATTACCGAAGTTGGATTTACAGCTAATAGGAGAACCATTTTTATGTTTATGCAACCTAATCGCGCTTATGGAGGGGAAGCGTGGCGACCTCCAACAAGCAATACGTACGTACGTAGAAAGAGTTGATGATTTTTTTGTCGAGTATGTTATTTGTATTACTAATTTCCATTGCGCGCAGAAATATAAATCTCTACACTGTAGCCTTTGGAATATGACAGGTGTCTATGATTTCTTCCAGGAAAATATTAAACTGTTGTACGTTATTACAGTGAACGAGAAGTCTGTTTTTGTGAAAATATTCAATTTATTGCAGTGTTATACGAGAGTATTTTATTTGTTGTTGTTGTTGACCAGTGTGCGTGCTACGTTTTAGAAAACCATTTGTGTGGTTATGTTCAGCAGTAAATTTGCGGATGAAGTTTACCAGTATAGCCTAACTTTCACTCCATTAACAGTTAATGGTTATATTAATAAATGGTGCATGAAGTCCATACTTTAAAATGCTGGGCAAGTCCGTACTACCACCTGCATGTTAAAGTACCTACTTTTGCATTTGTAAATTGTTGCTCGCAACCTTCCATTTCATTAACGAGATGATTCGAATCAATTGATTCATCATCAATTGCATATGATATGAAATATTATTTTTTTCCTAACAATATACGAGAAAATAGTGCAACACAGGTTTTAATGGATGTATATTATTTTCGTATTTCATATTCGGAATTTTATTAACATTGCAGATAATTGGAGTAATGTCCATTATTAATTTGTATTTTACTAGACAGCGATGAGGTTCTTTTTATTAAAAGTAAATTAGCCTGTTTTAAACTGTAATTTTAATGGCTGAAAGTTGGAATCATTTTGTTTGCAAAGTATACCGGGTGTCCCATCAACTGTGGGCATTCCCCATGACTTACAAGTGATTCACGATATAGATATATAGTTTTCTCTCAAGAATGTGTATTCATGGGGCAAGTAAAATGTTGTAAGGATATTGTTCGGAGTATTTTGAGTTTTCGAGAAATTTATTCGTCTTTGTTTTTTAAATGATATATATTTTTCTCACTAGTAATGGATACATAATAAAAGAGGAATAGAATGAAGTATCATTTGTTAATATTTTGATAGTAGTTTGACTAAAATAACTCTTAGATAACTATACAGACATAATACAAATATGTACATAAATTATTATTTATACTTAAACATTGTGTTCCACATCGTCAGCTGTGCACATTGGCAGTCGTGTGCGCATGGACCGGCGAACTGACTTACTTGTTTTGTGGCGCTAAGAATCGATGAGTTGTAATTTCAACCTGCAGAAGGAAAGTTCAATTCGGATGAATCAATATTAAAAATGTTTCATTCTGATCGTTCATATTGATGTTTGTTCATGAGTTCGTCGTGTGAAGACGATGGCTTTCTATACTTACGCGTCATTGCCTCCCATCACAGTCTCCCCGTCCCCATAAACAGTCACGGCGCCGCGAAGGCCATCTTCCCCAAAGGCAACAGTTACAAGGACTACTACAGGAAATATTGCAAGTTTAATTTAAAATACACAACAGAAAATATAATTTTATGTTATTGTAAATTATTATCACTATATGTAAATTACAGTCAAAACATTAACATATGTGCATCTGTGCTCTTTTTATGATCTATTCATTGCTAGTGAGAAAAATTTCTCGAAAACTAAGAGTATTGCAAAAGAAAGTCTCTCTACAGCATCTTACTTGCCCCATGATTCCGCATTGTTGAACGAAAACTGCATCTCGATATTGTGTGCGTTTTAGAAGTTATGGGGGTGGGTCATAGTTGGTGGGTCACTCCCTGTAGGATTTTGATTAAAACTATCTTCAGTTCTGAATTAGCGATGCGGTTCATTTTACTTTCTCGCACTCTCTTTGTAAGACAAAAAAGTATTGTGTTCGTGCGCCGGAAAACGGCGAATTTTCGACAGAAAAACATTTATTGCCCGTCCCTGGTAACGAAAGAGCGAAAATCTTGTTTCTATGTTTGAGTTTGTGAGATATGCCTCGATAAGATTTTAAGTCCCTGGAAGGAAAGAATCTGAGGTGTGATTGAAAGCAATGTGAATTGTGAAATTCATGACGGCGAATGTGTACGTTAAGAGTACGTGAAGGAACCGAAAGCAACAGGCGTTAGTGTCCTCAGTGAAGTACGTCGCTATGTTGGAATGTGTTTGTGCGGGCTGAAACGCGAGGGAGGAGGTGACAGTCTGTTCGAGTGGAAGCCGTCGGTGAGGATGAAATGGGAGGAGGCACGTGTCAGTGTGTGACGTAAGTGCGAGGGAGCAGATAGCAGCGAAGGCAGGCAGGAGCGCTCGCGGAGAGGTAGGGGCGGCTCGCGCTTTCAATGCCGGTCACATCATCGCTGAACTCCCTTCGCCGTAAATGAATCGTGAAACTGGAACGAATGGCTCGGAAACGGTGGCGCGCTCTAATGTCGGCGGTCGCAATGAATAACACATTGTGTTTGCACCCGCCGGTGCGTGCCGTGCGTTCGCATCCGGCCCCACCCCCTTCCCCGCACCGCGACACCTGCTCTACTGCCATCGCCCTGCAGGTTTCTTACAGTGCTCGCAGGGCTCCGGCTTACGTGGCTCAGGGCGCTAATTGTTGTCACGGCAGAGGGGGGAGGTCCTAGGGTTCCACTCTCGAAGGTGGCACGATTTTCGACAGCTACGCAGCTAGGTCGAATTACGCCACTGTCTGGAGGATAATTCTAACGGCTGGCTGATCTGATCGGTAGTTTTCCGTGGTTTCTCCTGTATATACGAGGCGAATACAGGTGCAGTGCCCTAATAAACGGGCCGTGGACTTAGCGCGATCATTTCTTTCCCGTCCTCGTTCTATCTTCACCCCTTACTTACACACACCACTCTTACATGCACAACACTACTACACATATCGGGAGCGCCGAGGATGCTCCGGCTGGGGTGGTGCTCCAATGGTGGGAGACACCTTATTGGGGGAAAAAAACTCAAGCCGACGGGTAGGTCGGTGCCGGATCTCTCCATTCAGAGAGGGAAGATCTCCGCCACCTCCCGCGATTAGAATGTTCACTACACTTACGGGACCTGAGCAGTGGACGCGTTCGAGTCGCCGACCAATCAAACAGTCAAACGCAGGGCATGGCGCAAACAACAATACTTTCTTTCTTTTTTCTTAGTTTCATTTAGTATTGTTTAATTCTCGTCACTTTTTTTCGTTTCGCCCATTTCGTGATATTTGATTTTTGACATTTTCTTCTTCAGCTATCCTGATTGTTGAAGAGGTTAGGATATGCACAAAATGTTGCTTTATTATTATTATTATTATTATTATTATTATTATTATTATTATTATTATTACTTTTATTACTTTTATCATATTTTTATCATATTCCGCCACTACAATCTATCAATTTCCTTCTAATCCTGCGATTACCGCCTGTCAAATAACTTTTCGTCTCCAGCTCACATCGCTCCGCCGGTAGCGTCATGACTGCCCACTGCAAACCGCTCGTCAAATGGATATAATGCCGTGTAATCCGCCCGCCGCGCCGTCCACCTTTGTAGCCTTGGGGCGCCCCGCGTCCTCGCCCACGCCGCTACTCTGGCGATCGGATTGGCGGCGCCACGAGGGTTTTGCAGCCGCAGAGCGAATAGCCGGCGAATGAGTGCGTCCGTGCGCCATCCGCTGTGACAGCCGCCTGCTCGCTAATTATACAGTTTACGGCGCGGCGCGAGACCACGCGCCATAAATGTTCGCCCTGCGTCCCTCCGCGTCCCTCCGCGTCTGCTCCGCGTGAGTTGCGACCCGAAAGGTCGTTTTTTACGGGGGAGGGTTCCCTGTTGTACAGTTACGGAAAAGAATTGTAATTGGGCAGAAAAATCAATGACCAAGTACACCAAATAATACAAACAATCAATAACCGCATTGCTTGTTATTTAATTTAGTTTCGTTGATTCCATGTGTATTTAGGGAATTACACGTATGGTCGTGTTCGTGGCCGCTTGCCGAATTTTATCTTTAAGGTCCCTAGCCAACACATTCCTTTGCCTAAATTCACGACCTGCATAGTTTTACAGTATGTAGATAGAGATGAGTTACAGAATCTTTCGTTTTCCATTGTACTAATATCAAAAACGTCGGACTAGCGAAAGCAGTAATGTTTACATTTAAGATATTTTTCTAGAAAACTTTTTAACAAATTTATTTCCCTCTTGTCCGTAGTAATATACTCGTTTCCAAATATTTTTAACCTTTATTAAAAAGACCTAATAGATGTTCTCTTCGTTGAACATCGCACAATGAATTGTTCTTAAAGTTGTACTATACCCCACATATTTCCACGAGGTTAATTAGGAAGTGTGATAATTTTTAACTTCTAAATTTGACCCTTTGACCTTATCTCGTCTACCCTTCGATATTTGCATGGGAGGAACATTGAAGATCCCTTCAAAAATCACATAGTTCAGTGTTAGCATCTAACTTGCATATAGTCTCAAAGTTTCTTGTATAATGTTCAGAAATGTGCAAATGTGATGTTACGAGATTTGACTGCCATAACTTAGACTTTATAGTAGAAGTTATACACAGCGTAAGCAAGGAGATTTCACTAAATGTTTTTACAATCCAACTGTATTTAAATTGTGCCGTCTCGCTGCGACACTCCTAGAAGAAATTTGTTTTTATTACGATATTTGCAGTTAATGCATATTCTAGTTGTACAAGTGAAGTGATATCACTATAATTGATATGATTATGTCAAAAGTACTCATCTTGTTAAGATGTATATGCGTTGTTCGTATATATGAAGAGCTTGGGGCAGTAAAAAGTTGAGAAACACTTCGACCAAAACCGAAATATTAATATTTACTAATAGCGGGAGACTTTCTGGGGGCGTGAGTTTATCTCGGACTGCCGTAAGCCCTTCTGTTACTCAGTCTAATTGCTGTTTCGGAATACATGAAAATGCATTCAATACTACATTTTATGGGCTTCCAGAGTTCCGCTTAAATTGTTCTTTAAGGTGGAAGGCCGGTGGTTTTCAACTTCTCTCATAGAGGGGGATTTTTCATTTGTTTTTTTGGTCAAATATATGGATACAAAAGTTTAGAGTAAAACTGAAGAAATGTTTAAACTAGTCGTGCTGCAGAAAACACCAACTTTCTCGTACTTGTTTTCAATCTCTTTAGTCTGGGCTATTTTTTCGGTATTGTCCCATCCACTTTCCAGTTGCTACCTATCAAAGCCTAAAAAACTTTTTTATTATTTTTGTTTTCAGTTTTTCCCTCCCTTCAGAATTGAAATATGAATTCAAGAATGTTTTAGAAGAATAACATTGGATCTACATGCTCATTTTCATTGAAGAAATTGGAGCCGTAATGGAGAAAATGTAGTTTCAATGTATCTCAAATAAAATACTCAATTTTGAGCTCATTTTCGCGAAAACTTTGAGTAATCGAGAAACGTCCATAGAGATTATTTGAATCACTTATACTTACGAACGCAATAATATACCAAAAAGGCCCGTAATGTCAGTAACGATGTGAGACATATAAAAAAAATATTTGTGTGATGATTAAACGATCAAAACAACACTCATATCCAAATATCCGCTTCAAATTCAAGGGGACGCGACATCAGCCATTTCGATTGGGGAATGTCAATGTTGGTGAAAATCGTGTGTTTGGTTTAGCTGCTAGCGTTGTTGATGGACGGACTGAGAGAAAGAGAGACAGACAGACATGTTTTTCCATAAAACAATTTTTCGGTGTCAAGGATCCACAAATCGTGAATTCTGACGACATGCGTTAGAGGAAATTATTTACTACAGATTTTCTATGGCGGCTGGGGTAAAAAAAAAGTTAATTATGTGTTCCTTTTTACGTTCAATTGTAAATGAGATATCAATACAGACCTGTGGAATAGGATCCTTCTTTTATTTTTATTTTTTTTTTGTTTCATTCTTCATTAACATTCGAATGGTTTCTTCAGAAAGATCAGTTTTTTCAATTTCTAAACAAATCTAATTCACTAAACATACGGTACTTGCATCTTTTAATATAAGTTGTTGTTTTTTATTTCCTAGCTTAATTTTATATCTTCGTTTATGACGGGTTACCTGAAGTGTTCCTTTAGAAGAAAACTTGACACAGCGAGTAGTATCCACGTAAGCACACCACTGTTAATAGGGCAGTGTTCTTTCAAGCTTAGAGGGCTGCGCGAGATTTCGTTCAGGGAAAGGCTTTGGCATTCACGGCGTGCGGGCGGCCGGGGGGAGGGGCGGGCTACCGCGTCGCTGCTCGTGGCATTTTCGGCAGCGCCGCGGCGCCCCGGGCCGATATCGTGGGCCGGGAGGTCACCTGGAAAGGCTTCGGATTGACCTTTCCCTTTGTTCGTTGACGGCAGCGCCTTGATTGGATCTCTATTCAGGCGGCAGCGACGCGACGTTCGGCGGAGCACAAGTGGACGCGGCCTTTGGTGCGGTTTACCGAAGGGTGCGTTCGGTCTGGAGCAGACACCGCTCGTACACTTTTCTCTCGTTTTCTCGAGCAGCCTTTGCGAATACAGACGAATATGCGTCGCATTGTTTTGAAACGGAAAGGACAAAGGTTAGAGGAGGCGTGTCAGAATGTGGGCGCACGAGCTACTTCCCCGCCTGGGAAGCTCGGCGCTTCTGCAGACAAGGGCCATTTCCCCCGACTCCGCTCTCATTTCCCCTCTCCTCCAGTAAGGGTGAACACGCGCAAGCTGGAAGACGAATGGTTGCTTCATAAGAAAAATGTTCACTGAAAGTTTTCTAAAAGACAACAGAGTTGTGGATTAATTTTATATACTTCATTACTTTATTTCTGGTTTATTTTATTTTTTAATTATGCTTGTTTGAAATATATATTGGGCACGTCAACTGCTAATGTCATTACTCCCATTAGTGTAATTGCATGTCCTTGTCTCGGGAGGTAGCATTTATTTTTCCCCAGTACATTGCCAGATCCGGCGATGACCTAGACGTCGGCTTGCGGATTTTTCCCAAACAGAACTTCCACCAGCGGGGTACAGCCCCAGCCGTGTCAAAAGCTCTAGCTACCGACTGGTCTCTTGACATGTGTGGTAGTGTAGTGCATGAAAGTGTGTCTGTGTAAGTAATAAGTGAGGATGAGACAAGAAAGATGAATGAAAGGGCGCGCGTGGTCCGTGGCCCGTTTGTTAGGGCACTGCACTGACATTCGCCTGGTGTTGATGGGAGAAACGTCGGATAACTTCTGATAAGCAGACGATCTCTAGAATTCCCCTCCAGCCGCTGTCTGAATTGGGCCTGGGTAAGTAGCTAGTGTCGAAACTCAGCCGGCATTAATTCTGCCTTGAATAATCCTTTTTGCCAAGGTGCAGGATTGTGTTTGAATGGGATATTCATGACCTGTGATTGTGACGTGTTTTGTTTAATTAAATGATATTTTTATGTGTCGTGTATTGAAATATAGTAATAAGTCTCTATGTAGTCTATCTCTGCGAATGAAACCTCATATTAGTTTTATTACACCGCTTTTACGGACGAACAGCTCTTTTAACAGGAAATCATTTCACATTTAAACAATTTTTGAAGTAGACTCGGTTCACATTCCGGTTTTAATGACTACCCAACAATTAACCTCTCAACACGTCCCTACCCCTAAAATAAATATTTTAAAAATAAACTGGATAAACTATCAAACATCGGAAATGCAATTCCTAGAATAAAGATCCTGAAAACTCCAATTGAAATAGATCAAACAATAAACTATTTGAACGAACTAATTATCTCCACTATTAATAAATCTCAACCCACTATACTACCAAACGCTAACAAAAACACAGACAGCAAATTACCTCAATCTATTCAAAATGCAATAATCACACAAAATAAAACCAGAAGACTGTGGATCCGACTTAAAACTAGAGAACTTAAGATGCAACTAAATCTAATCACTAACATTATCAAAAAACTCACAATCACATAAAAAATCACAAAAATCAAGAATTTCATAATCTACTAAATTCACTAAACACCAACAACAACTCGCTCTTGCAATTCACCAAGAAAATACTAAAAAAGAAAAACACAATCCCTCCCTTAAAAACCACGACAGGTAAAGCTTATTCACCATATCATAAAGCTGAAGAACTAGCTGACTATTTTGCATCGACATTCACCTTAAATAATACACAATTTAATTCCGAACACAACACCATAATAAAAACAGAGAAAGTATTCATGGACCTCACCACAAAATCCAATACACATCTCCGTCTGAAATCAATAAAATCATAAAAAACCTTCCAACTAAAAAATCCCCAGGTCACAATTGCATTAGTAACTCAGCTCTAAAGTATTTGCCACCCCCAGCAATAGCATTTTTAAATAACATTTTCAACTCATGCTTCAGAATTGGCTATTTCCCACTGACTTGGAAGCATGCAATTAGCATTCCCATCCCCAAACCAAACAACAAATGCTGCCTTCACCGACACTTACCGCCCTATGAGCTTGTTACCAAACCTTTCAAATATTTTCGAAAAAATTATCCTAAAAAGACTAAACAAACATCTCCACCTAACAAAAGCTGTACCAATAGAACAATTTGGATTCACAGAAAAAATATCCACACAACATCAGTTACTCCGTATTACAGAACATGTATACACAGCCTTTCAAAGAAAACTCCACACCATAGCGATTTTCATACACATTACAAAAGCATTTGACCGAACTTGGCATCAAGCCCTGAACTACAAACTAATCAAAATTGGCACTCTCTACTACATACTCTCAATAATAAATAGTTTTCTCTACAATAGAACATTTTCGGTAAATGTTAACAACCACCTTTCAAATCCGAGATTAATAAACGCTTGACTCCCTTAAGGTTCCCCACTTTCTCCGACCTTATTCAACTTGTATGACGCTGACCTTCCTAATCTACATAATATTCAATCAGCTCAATTTGCGGATGCTACGGCCATATTCTCTTTAGACACATCCATGAATCTAATTAGAAACAGAATGCAATTATACCTTCACATGTTGGATAGCTGGGCTTCCAAACCCAAGATACCGTTAAATCCAAGTAAAACTTCCGCCACAGTATTCACACTAAGACCTTACACTCCACTCACTCCTATGACACTGAACAATAACACAATAGAATGGTTACCCCCCCAACAAACCGGTTAAATATCTCGAACTTCAACTAGACACCAAACTAAACTGGAAGCCACACATAGATAACAAACTAATTCAAGCCAAAATAAAAGTACTGCAGCGAAAACCATTAATTCACAGAAATAGCTCGGTACCATTCAATTCCTCCATATTAATATTCAAAACAGTCATAAGACCTCTACTATTGTACGCCTGCCCAATGTGGATCAACGCCTCCAAAACCAACATTAACAGAATTCAAGTAATACAGCATGGTGTTTAGAACAATTACCAACGCCCCATGGTTCGTTCCCAACCTCCAAGTTCATGAGGAATTTAACCTCGAACCGTTATCACAGCATATAGCTTATCTTTCCACTAACTTTTACTCGACGACGGTCCATATTCATTCCTCGGGAGGTGGCGGCGATAGGCTTTGTTCGTCGACGAGCAATCCAGTACTACTATTGAATATGGTCTCCAATCCTTTTTGAGGACAGAACTCTTTGTATATGATATATAGTGTTGACAATTAAAGAAGTGCGAGGAACGAAAAATATAATTCAGTTTTCGTGCATGATATTTCAATATTCAAAATTGAGTCAGCAGTATCATATCGAAGAGACAGCGTCGCGAGCAAAACAAATTTCGTAATCATATCAGATGGTGATGTGCAGTCAAGATTACAAAGAAAATATAGTTTTCGTCTACGTATGTGCTAATATGAATTTTAGAGTAAGATTAAGAATGTGAATCATTTTTATTATGAATATTTTACAGTAATTCCTTTTAAAATGTTTGTGTACATGCCTTTTTGGCTACATATTTTAGGTAAAATAAATACCTGAACTTTCAGGCCGTAGTAACCTTCCCGCCATCCCAAAGGATGTACAACCTTTACTTGAAAACCTGGCTCCAGTAGTTCTGGATCCAACGTCCACGTACTGTAGTTAGCTTAACCAAAACTTTGACATGGGCACTGTATACAGTGATAACTTTCGTGCATGGATGTGTTGTAATGAACTTATATTTATGTTGACATTATTTATCGATGATCAATCAATATACCGTCCCCCTAGATTTCTAATGGTTTCTAGAATGTATATGTTGGCGCTGTGCTATTGTATGCCGGTTCAAAACGCCTCAGTTTAAGATATCTCACGCATGTTGTAACGGTAATTGATACCGCGGTAAACAAATGCGAATAGGGCAGTCTCTAAATCTCCTAAAACGCGTTTGTCGCTTGCAGAGAGTTAATTACTGTGAGAGTGCAGAAATGCTATCAAAGGTTGTGAACAAAAAGCGGATGCATGAAAATCGACATCTTTTAGCACAAAACAGCAGAACGTAGCACACGACCAACTGTTTTAGCAGAGAACGCCACAGTTCTTAATAAAAGGAATTAGTGTCCGTGTGAAAACGAAATTAATGGATTTTTTAAATATAAGGTGACATCAACATCTAAGTCATTAGCGACCACTATTAGAGTTAACGTTATGGAAACTGTGAAGATGAAAAGATATGATAATAAGGGGTGAAAGAACGAACACAAATACAATGCTCGAGGCGGGACTCGAACCCGCGACCCTTCGGTCCGAGATGGTTACGACATTACTATCTTAGCGATCTCGGCAATCGGATCGGCTAAATTAATGTATTTTATTGTAATTTATTAATACATTTTTCTGAGTTTGAATTTCGAAAGTTTGAGCGCGTTATTAAAATGAATAAAATTATACCTTTGTTAATGAAGTTTCGTGAGAACACTAATATTTTTGTAGAAAAAGGTTTTGAGATAAACATTTTGGGAGCAAACAAACTTTTGGTGAAAATTGCAGGATGTTTAGAACCAAAAGTGTCCTGTGCAGAGAATGTGAGACGGCGGCGTGGGCGGCAACCTTTTCGTGGCCGATGAGAAATGGCTCCGTCGCAGGGTCTTTGACCGCTGCACCTCGCGCCGGAGGTTTTGCAGCGTCGCCCCGGCTGGAGGTTCTGACAAGCGCATTATTAATTATTTTTCTTGGAGGAACTTCGCGCACCCGCGTGGTCGGTCGCGGACTTCCCAGCGCTCTCACCATCTCCGCTACACCGCTTGGCTAGGGTGGCTATAAACATTGCAGTGGTTGATTTATTTGGGAAAATTGAAATAAGATGTGATTTTAACTTCTTTTCTGCTTGTTTCCAGGCAAAATTACTGTTGGCAAACATAAAATTTGTGTTCAGTGATAAGAAGCATGTAGGAACGAAAAATAAACACCAAAAGTTTCCCTTAAAATGACCCAAGATACGTGTTCATTATTTTAATAGTAAGATATCGAAATCTAGTGTTTATATTACAAAAGCTGTTAATAAAAGCAAGTGATAACAGTCTAGAGCGCACTATGATTCGTTTCAACCAAAAAAACATATTTGGTTGAGCGAAGAGTTCAAACTTCTTTCTAATGGAAAACCTCAATATTTTAATAGAGCTTTTATAAGAGTATGTATTTTTATGTCGATTTAGATGAGCAATTTGACATACTAATTCTGTTTCTCCGGTGGGTAGGTAGAGAAACGGTGTTTTATTAGGAGCAATGCAGTTGCCTTGCTGCCTTTTAAAGGATTTATGAACGGAGAGGAAATTAAGAACGGATGATTTTTCCGTTAAAGTCTCGAGGTCTTTCTTACAGCATTATAACGTATTTTCTGTAAACCATGTATACCTAAAAATGAAAGCAGGCCAGGGTGCTTCCGAGAAACACGATGAAGATGCAAAGGCGAGGAGTACCGCCTGAGGAGCCCGTGGCTCGCTCTTCCTCCTTCCAATTAGTTGCCTTCTCGGGCGGGCAATATTTACTTGCATCGCGGAAGGGACCTCCTCTTGATAGTGGAGTTTTCAGTGCGCTCTCTGAGGCCCTTCAGTGTGCGCGGAAGACGCTCCGCACAAAGAGAACGAGATGAGGCATTGGAGTGGCGCGCCCGGAATTTCGCCCCGAGTTTGAACTGGTCTCTGAAGAGGGCTCGCCGCTTGCAACGGGGAGGGCGCTGCGGTGGACGTGCAGCGGGCGGTGCATGGTAGCTGCAGCGGAGTCGAACGGCCGTACAAAGAGATTTGATATACCGCTCATTGGCACTGGCTTGTCTTCTTTTCAGCAGTGCTGAGGATCGTTCCTTTAGACATGCCTCACGGAAACGTCTCTGAAATCATAAAAACCTTTCCGTGGCAAACCCACGAAATAATTGTTTGGAGAACGTCAGTGTGAAACACTCCTCTTGTCCTATTATTAGAGACAGGATTTTTATGTAATTTCATATTTTTTGTGTTTCTACTTACCGTTCTCAATTTATAATCTTGACGAATCGCCGTCCTAACACACTATCCAAGCCTGCTACAGTAATCTCAGTAGCGGGAAGTACACGTCAGCGACTGAGATCATTTGTACCTCATGATATCATTGACGCCGCGTTTCATGACATTTAACTTAATTAAATAGTCATTGTTTGCTGGTCGTGGATATAGCCAGTTTGTACAATGTCTTCTATTGCGTCTAGTCTGGCTGTAAAACGACTGTCACAATAGATGAAGCTTTTATGGGTACAATAGGTACCATACGGGTACAATAGATGAAGCTTTTAGAACAGACTGGAAAATTATTTGGTGCATCAACTTGTGCTCTCCAAATGATTTTTTTACGTTTGTATTATTTTTAAAGTTTATTTTTGAAGAATTTTTTCTTGGTTGGTATTATTTTTAAAGTTTATTTTTAAAGAATTTTTTTCATAAACGTAATTTCGTATTATGTAAATGTGTTTTATAGTTGGTGCATTTCAATATTACATATTATATCCGATTTTATATATTTATTACATACTAACAGAACCCGGCAGTCGTTGTCCTGCGCTCTCGCTCCTTTTCCTCATTCTCTCTCTCTCTCTCTCTTTCCTTCTTTTTTCCTCTCTCTTACCCCTTTCCCCTCCCATTTCCCATGTCTCTTTTATACGTTCTCTTTTCCCCTTTTTTATCTCACTTTACCGATCTCTTTTTCTCTCTTTTTGCCTTTGTCTTTTATTATCCATTTCTTTCCCCCCTCCTTTTCCTGTCTCTCCTTCCCTCCTCTTTTTCACTTCCTTTTTCTCCCTCTCCCCTTTTCCTCCCTAACTTCCTCGTCTCTATCTTCCTTTCTCTTTCCCCTTCGTTTCTCTTTCCCCTTCTCTTTCTTTCTCTTCCCCTTCTCTTCCTTTCTCTTTCCCCTTCTCTTCCTTTCTCTTTCCCCTTCTCTTCCTTTCTCTTTCCCCTTCTCATCCTTTCTCTTTCCCCTTCTCATCCTTTCTCTTTCCCCTTCTCTTCCTTTCTCTTTCCTCCCCCTATCTTCTTTTCTCTTTCCTCCCTCTCTCTTCTTTTCTCTTTCCTCCCTCACTCTTCCTTTCTCTTTCCTCCCTCTCTCTTCTTTTCTCTTTCATCCCTCTCTCTCTCTCCCTTTCTCTTTCATCCCTCTCTCTCTCTCCTTTCTCTTTCATCCCTCTCTCTCTCCCTTTCTCTTTCATCCCTCTCTCTCTCCCTTTCTCTTTCATCCCTCTCTCTCTCCCTTTCTCTTTCATCCCTCTCTCTCTCCTTTCTCTTTCATCCTTCTCTCTCTCCTTTCTCTTTCATCCCTCTCTCTCTCCTTTCTCTTTCATCCCTCTCTCTCTCCCTTTCTCTTTCATCCCTCTTTCTCTCTCCCTTTCTCTTTCATCCCTCTCCTCTCTCCTTTCTCTTTCATCCCTCTCTCTCCTTTCCTCTTTCATCCCTCTCTCTCTCTCCCTTTCTCTTTCATCCCTCTCTCTCTCCCTTTCTCTTTCATCCCTCTCTCTCTCCCTTTCTCTGTCATCCCTCTCTCCCTTTCTCTGTCATCCCTCTCTCCTCTCCCTTTCTCTTTCATCCTCTCTCTCTCCCTTTCTCTTTCATCCTCTCTCTCTCCCTTTCTACTTTCATCCCTCTCTTTCCTCTCTTTCTCTTTCATCCCTCTCTCTCTCTTTCTCTTTCATCCCTCTCTCTCTCCTTTCTCTTTCATCCTCTCTCTCCCTTTCTCTTTCATCCCTCTCTCTCTCCTTTCTCTTTCATCTCTCTCTCCCTTTCTCTTTCATCCTCTCTCTCTCCCTTTCTCTTTCATCCCTCTCTCTCTCCCTTTCTCTTTCATCCCTCTCTCTCTCCCTTTCTCTTTCATCCCTCTCTCTTCCTTTCCTTCTATTTCCCTCTCTCCCAATCCCTCTCTCTTTCCTTCTCTCCTTATTTCTTTTCTCACTTCCCGTTAACATTTCCCTCTCTTTCCCCCTCTCTTTTCTCTCCTCTCACTTTACCGTCTTTAGCTATTTCTCTTTTTCTTTCTTTCCATCTCTCTCTCATTCCCCCTCTCTGTCTCTTTCCCCTTCTCTCTTTTTCTATGTCTTTCTTTTTCGTCTTTCTCACTTTCCCCTTTTTCCTTTTCCCTATCTCTTTTCATCTCTTTCTTCTCTTTTCTTTCTCTTTCTTTTCTTTCTCTTTCTTTTCTTTTCTTTTCTTTTCTTTCTCTCTTTTCTTTTCTCTCTCTCTTTTCTTTTCTTTCTCTCTCTTTTCTTTTCTTTCTCTCTCTTTTCTTTTCTTTCTCTCTCTTTTCTTTTCTTTCTCTCTCTTTTCTTTTCTTTCTCTCTCTTTTCTTTTCTTTCTCTCTCTTTTCTTTTCTTTCTCTCTTTTCTTTTCTTTCTCTCTTTTCTTTTCTCTCCCTCTTTTCTTTTCTCTCTCTCTCTCTTTTCTTTTCTCTCTCTCTCTCTTTTCTTTTTTCTCTCTCTCTCTCTCTTTTCTTTTATCTCTCTCTCTCTCTCTTTTCTTTTATCTCTCTCTCTCTCTCTTTTCTTTTATCTCTCTCTCTCTTTTCTTTCTCTTCTTTCTTTCTCTCTTTCTTTCTCTCTCTCTCTCTTTCTCTCTTCTCTCTTTCTCTCTCTTTCTCTCTCTTTCTTTCTCTCTCTCTCTTTCTCTCTTTCTCTCTCTCTTTCTCTCTTTCTCTCTCTCTTTCTCTCTTTCTCTCTCTCTTTCTCTCTTTTCTCTCTCTCTCTTTCTCTCTTTCTTTCTTTCTCTCTTTCTCTCTTTCTCTCTCTTTCTCTCTCTCTTTCTTTCTCTCTCTTTCTCTCTCTTTCTCTCTCTCTCTCTCTCTCTCATATAGTATTTCTTTATATAATTAGCAATTTTCTAAAATTCGGAGTTCAACGAAAATTAGACTTGCGCCGTTTGTAAGCATCCTTTGCTCGATCCGTGGAAACAACTTAAAAAAATTGGGAGTCCCTTTTGAGGAATAATATTTTTTTATAAATTCCAAAATTTAAAAAAAATTCAAAAACAAAATTGGCGTAAAGATGTGATTTTTTAGGGCAGATCTCATTATGAGAGTATCCCATCTTCAATCTTGCATTTCTGCAATATTAATTTTTTGCCATTTTCGAAAATAGTTCGCCGAAAATGGTACCAGACAGGAATCGCAACACGACGGGAACGTGAACGGGAAGGACGGTTAAGATTTATCTTGGCCCGGGAACGGGAAGTCTCTCGACCAATGAAAGTGTAGCAAGAAGTTTTCCAGCTGATCGATCGACCGGGAGAGGTGGCTCAGTGCATCAACTGATATCACTGCAGTGCCTCTGACCAGGAGGTCCTAGAACAGTAGCGTGTCAGCTAGGTCGAATTCAGTCGTTGTCTGGAGAAGAATTCTGGAGGCCGGCTGTTCTGGTCGGTAGTTTCCCATGGTTTCTCTGATCAAAGGCAGCCGAATGCCGGAGTAGATCCCTAGCCATGGACCGCGCGCGATCTTTCCTTCCTCTTCCTTGTCCTATCCTCTCCTTACACACACACACACACACACACACACACTAACATGCACTACATTACCACACATGCCGGAAGACGGATCGGAGGCTTAGTGCTTGTCCCGGCTGGGACGGTGCCCCGCTGGTGGGAGATACCTGGGTAAGGAAACCCCGCTAGTCGATGGTAGGTAGGCGCCGGATCTCGCCATTCAGCGGGGTAAGATCACCACCTCCGGTTGAAAAAAAGCATGCACTACACTTACGGGTCTAATGCCCTCGGTATCTGACGCGCCCGGAATCTGTCAATCAATCCTGCTGATGGAGCGCGCCACACTGGTCTGGATCGGTGCGGAATGGAGTCGCAATATTGAGGTTAGAGAGTGAATTTGCAAAGTTACGGTTTGGGGCGATTTGGTTCAGTGAGTTCTTTTAATTATTTTTAATAATTATAGTTTAATTATTTTTCTATTCGTTTTAATACTCAGAATTAAAATTCGCTCCTCCCCAAAATATTTATATATCGTTAAAGTACATCGAAGATTTTTGATTATTTTAGTTAGTTGTATTTTCCGTAAGTTTGAAGTAGGTTTAGCATTTTAATTCTTGTTTTGTTTTTCTATTTAATATTCTTTGGTCCAAGTATTTATTATTCATGGCAACACACGCAAACAACAGAGGAAACAGGCAAATCAAAGAGTGAACAGAGCAGTATAACTAGAAGAGGTGCATTAGTTTCAGCAAGTGCTTCATGTTCTCTGTTTTGCCGCTACAGGTTCATAACTTTATTCCTCTTCCCATTGCCGTTTATTGGAAAGCGCACGACCTCGTCTTCGTGTTGTCGTTCCCGTTTGCGGACTAGTGTGAAGCGGTCGTTAGGCTTCCATGTACTACACCACCACACATGCCGGGAGACCAGTCGCGGACTTAGAGCCTGTCCCGGCTGGGGCCGGCTTCGCCGATTGGAGATACCTGGTTGGGGAAAACCGTAAGCCGCCGAGTAGGTCAGCGTCGGATGTCGCCATCCAGCTAAGGAAGATCATCGCCACCTCCCGCGATAAAAATAAGAGCTACACTTACGGGACTAAAGTCCTTGGCAGTTGTCGTGCCTGGAATCAGTAATCAATCAAACCTCGAAAACTTTTGTTTACGAGTTTTATTTTAATATTTTACTTTTGAATTTTGTTTCAAATATTCTTTTCTCAAATTTCATTTATGTATTTATTTTTAAGTCGGTGCGTTTGTCGAATATTCAAATCTTAATATGTTAGGCATTTTAAGTTTCGCTTTGTTTTACTCTTTCTTGGTCTAACCACTAAGAGTGCATAAAATTTGAAATTTATATTTGAGACCATATGCAGGAATGTCTTGGATATGTAGGAAAAATCAGTAACCCAAAAAGTACGTTCTTGATATGCAAGTTTTCCGATGAGATTATTAAATTATATTATATAACTTCGTGACCACTGACTACTACTACTCCTTGTTCAAATGATGTGTACTTGTAAACCATTGGAGAAATGGAAATAGAAATGAACGTCCTCTCGGCAGGTAAGAGTGGAGGTTTCATCAAGTGGCCCTTACCCTCTCGTGCCGCCCTGCCCACCTCCTGCGAAAGCGAGCCCGGTCCCACTTCATTCGCCGCCAATCGTTAGCTGTACGGGAGCTTCCTATGATTTGGTATCATCGGAAGGTATCATCCTGTAAAGGTCACGAACACACCTTAAGAGTCGGGCTGGGCCGGCCACATGGAAATGAACGAGGGCAATTGTCGAGTTAATATCTGACCTCTCGTTCTCTCACTCGATCTGCTTTTGTTTCCGCCAAGGCCGTTTCGAGAAACGTATTTCTTGGTCAAATTCAAAATATACTCTTGGCAGAGAGCAGAGATTGTCCTGAGAAAAGACATTATTCTTGACAAAAAGTTTCTGTTCTTGGCCACCCGAAAGCGTCTCGATTTCTTCGAATTTAAAATGCGTGTACGATCTAAAAGTGGGTGTAGTGGAATACAGAAATCTGGACTGGGAAATGGACCTGGTACCAAATGAATTTATGAACTGCAATGTGTTATAGTGATCAAAAAATTGTCGACAGATTTCTGATGAACTCGTTCATAATCGACTCAAAAGTCATTGACCTACCCGTAAAAACGCTCGTGCCAGTGAAACCTGAATTCTAAGTGTTGGGAGCATGAGATAAACATCGTAGAATGTAATAATTAATAATATAGGGAGGGATGCAGCATCAAAAATGTTGCGGTGGAATCTGTGTGAAAACTCGTGACCTGTAGCAGCAAAGACTGCAGCTGCTTTCGGGAATTTGGAATCTACATTCCAAGGCATTTTTGGGTCACTTGCCAGCAATGTAACTCAATGAAATTAAAACGAAAATTGTCCGGAAAGAGAGAAAGATTCAAACAAACGTAATTCAAAGAATAAGCGTCTCTTTCTAGAAGACGTTTCTGTTCAACCTTTGCATCTTTGTATGCCACTAGGTGAACTCGCCGCCACTCTTGCGTTGCCTGGTATTTTTTAATCATAATCATTATGCCCCACCTGTCTCACATTTCTCCTCTCTCCCCGTATTTGTTACGACCATTGTTGCTATGGGAAGCTGTAAACAAATGCATTGTTGCCTACTCTCGGCATACTTTGGCAATCAATTTTTATTTTTACTTACTTTAAGGGGAGCCGGAATGGCATATCTCGCCAATGTTAATGTAACGAACATTTTCTCAGAAACTATTTAATTTACGGACTTGAAATTTTATGTGAGTGTACATTCATTATTTTTAAGTATTTTAACGAAGTCGCTTTAAAAAAATACTAATTTTTTAATACATATTTTTGTGCATTGTAATCGGTTTTATTCTTAAAAATACTTACTTTTATAAGAATATTGTCGAAAGTATTCAACATTTTGTAAATCCGCCCCATTAAAGTTTATAAACTGGTGTGCTACATGCTCTGTTAAAATGAGTATCGTCGTATTAGTAATTTTTGAGAAAATTTTCCCTAAAGATGAATATTCTGAACGTACGGAAAACGGCTCCTAAAGTTTTCAGAGCATTCCGGTCCATATGCTGGGCAAACACCGATAATCTGACGCTATTCAACCCTCAATTGTTATCAGAAACAGTGTGTCTCACACTAGAGAGCCAACTATTAACAATTTCTCAGAACAAAAGCAGAAAAGTAACATCTACGGCATTCAAGTAACACCCACGATGTGTCAAAACGACCACGCCCACTCTCACGCTTCATTAATTTCAAAATTTGAAAAAAAACAACAACTTAGAGATGACATATTAAGATGAAACGTGGCTTATTTAACAAAGAAAACTATAAAGTAATTAATGATTTGGAAAAGTAAAGAAATATATCCATCATTTTTGCGTATTTTGGCTTTCCTTAAACCTAATTGCGTCATTTGCAATGGACCAAATTGCATTTAGAAGGAAATAGTATGGGCTCTCAGAAACTTTTAATTTACTTTGGTGAACTTACTTTTTCGCGATATTTGCGAAAAGCTGAAAAAGTGCAATTTTTATTTTGCTTCGAAGGTTAGGAAAGGGGATAGAAGTATTTTTTAAGATTTCTCCTACACGCAAAATTTACCGAGATTTATCTTGTTTGAAGGTCACGTGCACAAAATTTGCTGAAGACCGGAATAAACTGTAGATTTGTATTAAAAACAAACAAACAAAAAATTGAATCTTCTTCATGTAAGGGAAAATAATAATTTGAGTAAAAAAGTGGCCTAAATTGTGTCCAGCAAACACAGAGCCTTTCAATGAAAATCGCAACGAAATCGGTTCACCCGTTCCAGAGATTGCCCTGGCCAAACAGACAAATTTAGTAAAAACAATTGAATTTGTTTGTATATTACCCAAATAAGCATATGAGATTACAAAGAGCCACATATTTTAAAAATGCAGTCCCTCTCTAATTTTATTTATACAGATTAAATTAATTCTGTTCGTGGAGATAGATGAAGGATGTCCTGCGTTACATTATCTCTAGGTAACTTGTCGGAGCAAAATCTATAACTCAAATTATAAAAATCGAAATGTTGACTGTGTCACACGAAAAGAAACATAATACAGGGAATATGACGTCCTTCGTCCAAGTCGCTGCTAAGCATTGTTTTTTTATTATGTATAATTAAATGACAACTGTAAACTATCTGAATCCCATTCCCCCGAGAAAACGCACACAAAATTTGCATTAAGCAATTAATTCAAGAAATATTCAACCTTTTCTGCGTAAATTATTCTTTCTCCCTTCTCATCGCACAGTTAGAACTTTCTCCAGGTGAAGATTCATTGCAGTAAATTCTAGCTTCTTGAAGCACAGTTTCACCCTTTTCCTACACTACCTCAGGTCGTCATTTACGTATATCTGTTCCCTAGAGAAATAATCTTCAAGCTTTTACTACCTGTAATTAAGCTTGCTTATGAGAATTGTGCCCGAATGCTTTCAACAAAACGGAAGATTTTAATGTTTGAGTAGATAACGCTATTCAGGCTACACGTTATTCACCCAACTTCTTGTCGGTTTCAAGACCTGCACTGACTTAATTTTTCTCTCCTTTCTGTTTTACACTTCTGAGAAGGTTTCCATTCGCTCTCATGGAATCTTCTACGTCTGTTCAGTATTTGCAAAAATCGATTAAGGTATGTAGCCGAAAGCGGGTATTTGAAGAAAGAATGCAATATAAATTTTTTTGGATACTCTCCCGTTCTACAGCCTCTTAAGAAAGAAGACAAGGAAAATGAGGGTTTGAAATTCAGAGATTTCGAATATTGAAGTTCGTAACTTCGTAACTCGATCTCCAGAGACAATTGATGTTTCTCTACACAAGTTAAAGATATTATGTCCTTTGCAGGAAACTAAATACACCAAACAGCACTGTCGTTTATCAAACGATAAGAGTCCTTATAGAAGGCGGCAATAGCAGTCATCTTCCGATTAAAATAGCTCAATAGATCGTAATAGAATAACCACATTCACAAAACAAATATTATCACTCGTTGCAGACTGAAATAAGCTATGCTTGAGAAATAATCTCGAAGAAAAATTGTATTTAAAGGACTATGATTCTTTTACCAAAAAAGACTCTGGACTACAATTCTTTTATCAAAATCACTTAAACTTTCCGAGCTGATAACTACGAACAGGAGCTGCTTTTGTTCACAACAACATAGCAAATGGCAGCCATGAAAGCTCTAGCAACAATTCTAGTATCTGAAAATCTCACGTTTTGAACGGAGTTTTTAACGTTTTGTACAACAATTACTTTTAAATCTCCCGCCAAATGCTCTGAACTCAGTCTTCGTGAACTTGTTAGCTAATTACCTTGTCTTCGAGCTTGACATACCTGATCTAGAGGTAATCGCATTTTTTATTCTTTCAATTCGCTTCTTTCACTTTCACCTCTTCCTCTTGCAACATAATTAGCGAGTACATCATTTCCTTGTTTCTTCTATTATTACTTTTTTTTCAGCACTCTTCTTGATTCCGTCTGCCTTCATTCCCTCGTCGTCTTCCTTTTCTCGTGCGCTAGAATATACGCAGTAAAGAGAAATGTAAAGCTTCAAAATATTGTTGATATTATTAATTTATTATTGATACAATGGAAATACAAGTTTTTGAGGACTCTAATAGAGAAAATGTGTTATTTCAATGTATATCAATGTGAACATCATTGTTTGACGATATGATTGTTTTCCAAATGGAATTCTCTGATCGATCTGGCTCAAATTTGAAGCCGTATAAACTTGAAAGGATTATCTTAATTTTAAGGAGCACTTTATATATAACTACATTTTCAATTTTTATTTTCTCGTATACGTAAGTACTATACGGAGTACTATACATAGTTTAGAGAAAGTTATGTTGATATTCTAATTATCACAACAGCTCATGTTTGTCCCGTCAAATGAATATGTGACAGTAGTGGGGAAAGATAACAACCTTTAGGTGATTTTTGATTGGCCTGTGTAGCCCTGATACAAAGAATGTATTCTTTTTGAAACCAGGAAAAGGAAAAGGGTCTCAAACCCTCTACAATCCTCAACTTGCCGTTGAGAAAACCCTATAAGACCATAAAATGTTTTCTGCACGCGATGGGTGGTTATGACACCACTTCCGCTGTGTTCAATCAGGGGAACTTGAAATTTCTGAAAGTCCTGCAGAAGAACAATGACTTGCAACCAGTCATTGATGCTTTCAAAGACCTTCAAGCACACTAGGACGATATTACTGAAGCAAGAAACGTGTTTCTCATAGCTCTGTATGCAAAAAGACATGAGACTAGCCTGAACGATTTGAGATATAGGCAATACGTAACTTCATCGTACAAAAGTAAAACCAACATTGCCTACCTCCACCGAAGCTACCCCCTCCTAACTGAATTTGTACAATTTCCGATTTTATTAAATAACTTAAACATTATGTAGATTTTAAAAAAATGACTTGTACCTTTACATATACGATCTAAATACGGTACGTGCAGAGAACTGGGAGGAATTCATAATTGACAGCCTTTAATAATAAATTAAGAGTTTTGGAGTGGAAAAGGGTTTTTTTGCGGAGGCAGTCGAAGTACGCCAATTTTCAACTGCCGCTTGAGCCCGAACGGTTCGTCGAAGAAAAACCGTAACTAGTCAAATCTGTAGGACATTTTATGTTCTTTCATTTTGAATATCGAAGTTATTTACGAAAAGTTGATAGTTTCAGAGTAATAAGCAAAAAACGCCAAAATAATGTGATTTGTTTTCATTTTTTTCATGCTGTCACGAAATTTTGTTAGCAAACCTCAGATTGGGATTCAGCACCTCAAAAAACATATAGATTGGAAGAAATCAAAACTACCCCAAAACGTTCCAGGTAGAAACACAATTTGATTGGACTTATAGAATTTTTTTCCAAACTGAAAGTACTCTGGTTGATTTATCATCAGTCAAAGCTTCTGATTTTGAATAACATTCTTTAATTTTGGGGGTACTTTACATGAAGTCCCTGGAACATTTTCAAAATTTTCTCAAAAATGACTTAAATTTTTTTTCTTTCAAGTTTTGGTATTTGTGTGCGTTAAATGTACTATATAAGATGTCATAAACGCAATTTAGCTCTAATTTTTTTAGTGTTTCAAAAATTACAGACTTGTAATTTTTTTAAATCACTCACGTCTTTTAATATTTACATTACCAACTATTTGTACACGTTATTGCATGTAGAAGTGCATTTAAAATGATGTCTTATAAAGTTTCTCGAAAATTCTAAAGTTTTGTGAAAATTAGCTTAAAATTCCACCTTTTCAGAAAAGCTCGAACTCCATTTTCTCAAAACCGGTTCCAAATTGTTTCTTCACACTTTCCGTATACTCAGTGCTAAATGCACTTATAAGATGACATAAGAGCAGTTTTATTTTTTTTTTTTTTAAATTACGTAAATGTAATGTTTTTGAAATATCTCTCGTGGCGTTAATGTGCTTATTTCCAGCGATTTGTATACATTATTGCAGTACGTGAAAGTGCTTTAAATGACTTTCAATGAAGTATTTCGAAAACTCTTTTGTGAAAAAGAATTTCGCATTTACTTTAACACCTAAACGCCATTTTCTTAAAAACAGCACCAAATATTTGAACGAAAATTTCCATATAGAACAAGGTTTTTCTCATCTATAATATTCTTAAAGTAATATTTCTATTCTACCATTAGAACACCGAAAAATTGAGAGAAAAAAATGTTCTTTGGGCGGCGATACATTGCAGTTGGGAAGACGATGGGACAAGATAGAAAAGCTAATCCAAACTAAAGAAATTAGAGAACTAGTACGAGAAAGTCTGTGCCATTCTGTAGCACCATTAATTTCCTTTATATTTGAACTTCTTTTCTGTTTGCTTTGTTTCCCGTTTCTTCTGTATTGCCTCCTGCATCGGCGCTCGTCTTCACACGGAAGACGCTTGCGCGCACGCGTTTGTGTGTGTGTGTGTGGGGGGGGGGGGCGAGAGAGCTTGCGTGCAGGCGCCCACGTGAGGAGCAGCGGGGCGAAGCCGGTTCTCCTCTCGATATTCCGCCTCCGCCTGCGCCTGCTCCGGCCGGTGGCCACCGCGCGCCGCGCCGCGCCACGCCGCGCCGCGGCTACTCCAGATCGGAGCCCCGAGTCAACGACCGCGCATGGCGCCCCACCCCCGGGGTGGCAAAGGGGCGCGGTGACCACCACCTTGCATCGGGATGGAAATTGAGAATCGATGGCGTCTTGTTGGCCCTTTCACAACTCACTCATTTCTCCCCATTCAAACCGGCCGTAGTCCCTACCTCTTCACGGTTCCCCGCCATATTCTTTCTCGCAAAAAATTAGTAAGATTATTGCACAGTATCATGAATATAGTATATTAAATACAGATAAAATCCACAAGTTAAAGTACCACTTGTGTCTTAAAACGCTGATAGGGTGAACTCTTTTGCATCTTGTGAGCATATACTTATTTAACAAAATATTAGTAGTTGTAGTAATTTTGAGTTACATGATTTAAGTTTTTCAAGTGATTGCTGAAGTTTTAGGTGGATGTTTTAGACTCATTACAGTTACTGGTGTTCGAAGAAAGTATTTTGGAGTTCCATTGTTTTTCAATGCGTCGGAGATGAGATTTATTAGGTAAAGATCTCTTTTGGACAAGGGAGCGAAGTGGTGTTAATGAAATGGCAATTGTTTACAGGATGCTAGTGAAATGAGAATCTAGATACCCATTTTGAAGAAGGAATTACCAAATCAAATTTAAGTATCCTAATAGGATCGGTGGGATGAGTCAAAGACGTTCTAAAGATTCGTGTTGAGGTGGAGGCATAGGAATCCTATTACCATATTCAATATTATTTTCCATATTTTTTCTCGATACTGTGTTACGAATCATGTCCAGGCCAAAAGAAGTTGATTTAGTTTGTTTACACTTCGGGCCCAATCACCTCGACGTTAACTCGACGAAAAAATAGCTTTCTAGAGGCTGTTATTCAGAAATCTTTCCGTAATTTCAAGTAAAAGGACAAAAACTGAAAGATTGATTTTTCCCACGTACAACTAAATGAATAAATCACGCACGTAACAAAATATTTGCTTTCTGGAATTTTTCTTCGTAATTCTAGGAAAACCAAATCGACATTTTTGAGGCGAACACTAAAAAGTAAACTGCTCTAAACACGCATACTTCCAACAAGCTGCAAGATGTTTATTAATACGAGAGTGAAGTGATGTATTGACACTTTTGTTCTGATTGTTCCCGATCTCAAAAGCAAACGCGCGTGCACCTATTATAATCATATGTGCTCTTCGATTTCTGGCCAAGGATTTTCAAAAGTGCTTGCGGCCATTGGCGACTTATCAGTTTCCTGCTCAACGTGTTTCTTCCTTTTGTTACTATTCAGTCCATGATCCCCTTTCTTAACGTTTGAGAAGTTTCATTGCCAATTTCTATGCTTATCACTAGGGAACATAATTTATTGTAGTAAAATAAAATATACACATATATTTAGTTTTACAAAAATATAAACGCAAAATTAGAAAATATGTAAATACAAATTCACGTTATACTATTTAAAATTGTTCGATAATAGTAGTTTATGTAATTAGTTTATAACGTTAAGCTTTAATTACGTGAGTTCATGTTTTGAAAACGAGCGACATTAGGAGCGACGAATTTTCGTCAGAAAAACTCTTTATGACCGGGCCCTGGTAAAGAAAAACTGGATAAACGTTGGCCCTAGTAAATTAGTTCTCTAATAGGAGTCTTCCGCGGAACCCTATGTTTCCCTGGAACGTTGATAGAGGTTCCGCAAGGGATCACTTTTGCTCAGTCAATTCACACGTATAAAGGAAATTATTAAATTATATTAATATAATTAAGTGTAAATTACAAAATTAATATAAATTTAATGTAAAATTCTCTTTTTATTATTTTGTTATCATTTAAAATATTGTTCCTTTTGTTAATTGTTCATAGAATGTATCCTAGAAAATAAATAAAAACTGATTCACTCCCTCACTATTCATTGTCTGTTTAAGATGTTCGTATTACGATTAAGTAAAGATACAAAAATAATTTTTTGAATTTGAGTAGCAAAAAGCTTTGATAAACTATTTTGTCTGCTATTTAAAACATGAGGTTTCTCGAAGAAAACCATGGGCTCGAAGGGTTCCTAAAAGGTAATAGATTGAAGACCCCTGCTCTAACACATTCTGTGATCAGAATCCATGTTTTGTGGGTCCTTGCTACCCAAAAATCTATTGACAGCAAAATTGTCTTGTCTGTGAAAACCGTTTGTGTCTAAACCGTAAGTAGGATTTTCACCATAATTTGTATTTCCCAATCGATCTGGCTGATGTGTCGGTCCGTAAATTTGAAACCGATATTTTAATTTTGGGGTGTTACTTTACATGAAACCCCTGGGACATTTTCCAAATTAAAAAAAGGAAAACTTTTTAAATTAAATTTTGTCCTCAGATAGCGTAAATGACACTTAAGAGAATGGTGCAGGTCTCATTTTCGTTGAAATCCCTGATTGTTCGAAAACTGAAAAAGTTCATATTTTTTCGGCATCCTGCAACTACAATTGTGAAGATTTTCCCCTTTATTAGAAACAGACATTCAAATAAGGTCATGTTCAATTTTTCTTAAATATGAGTTTTTTTTGCGTGAAACATAGGCAATTTTTACATTTTATAAAATTGTCTCAGAAACGGCTCCAAATTTTTTCTTTAAATGTTTTCGACGAATTTTCGGCTTACTTTCTCTATTTTCAAAAATTGCAACAAAAAAAGTCGATATTCCAATTAGAATTTCCTGCGCTTTGTTTGACGCGTCAATTCGCAAAATGGCCACATGGCGGCTGGAAATTCTTAACATTTTTGCGATTGTTAACGCTCGTGTTAATCATACGATATACATTCTTATGAAACGAAATAGATTTAAGGAAGGTATTATATTTAAAGTTGAACTATCAAATACGTTTCTCCTACTTTAAGAAGTTTTGATCGCTGATATGGTATTCAGAAATTGTTAGTTCTCTTCGATGTATCAAGGCAAGCTTGCGTGAAATATTATTCTTTCCTCTCAGTGTAATGTGCTGCAAATACGTAATAGTTAAATTTATTCGCGTTTGTGTCATTTGTAAAAGTTAGATAGGACGTGGCTGTAAAAATAAACGCAGATATGCATCACAGGCGTTTCGTTTGAATTGGACTTTTAAGTAATGTTTCAAGTTTTTAGTATGGCAGAAATTACAATATTTCAGAATTACGTGACTATTTACAATAATGCGGAAAAGTTACAGTACCTCAAGTTCCTTTAAACTTTATTGTAATAATGGAACACATTCTCTGAATTTAATGGCAGAAAAATTTCTAATCAATAATGTTTTCGAATAGTTTACGCTTTGTTGAGTTATGTATAAAAGTTATGGCTGACGAGTTGGCAGGATAAAGGTGCAATATTATAATAACACGTCACTGCCGGCGTCGAAGGCCAAATTCGTTTACTACGCTTCGTGAAGTCACGGCGGTTAAACTAATTCGAGACTCGCGGGTTCCTGGTTGGGTGACCGGCTAGGAACCCCGGAATCTCACAGCGTCGAACTGGCCGAAGGGATAAACGGCACTGACAGACTGCGACGTGACGAGACGAGATAATAAGTGAGGATTACTCCACGCAAGCGCTCAACGCCCAACAAGGGTTTAAGAGACGTGTTGCGTCAATGACGCAACAAATTTAAAAATAAAAAATTAAAAAAGACTGTTACCAATGATGCGAAAATTCATGTTCTGTCATTCCTTGCTGGCAACTGTGCGTCGCGGACGTACGATGCATCTTCCACCCTGGCCTACCCCGGCGCGCGCTCCGGTCGAAGGCGGTGGCTCCTCACCTGCGCTCGCATCGATTTGCCTCCCCCTCCCCCTCACCGTTTCGAACCGTCACCGTCCCACGCGGCGAGATAGACGCGCCCCGACGCCCGGGTTGCGTTTCCGTTGTCTTAGAGTTGGATCTTACGCCTTCCTTGCCGTGCACACAGCACGGAATAAGCAATTTTCAGCTTTTTGTGTCGGCTTTCTTCAGCGTGTATCTGATTTCTTGAGACATTGGACTCTTATCATCGCGATATCGTTTTCTCTGACCCCCATACTCGGATTCTGGCAATTCGAACTTTCTTACCGAACTTATCAGCACTTTTTTTGTAAGATGTGAGTGTGTGCATGTAAACATTGTATGTTATTATGTATATTATATTTATACGTTGTTCACTTGAAAACAAGGCGGTACATTACAATACATTTAGTGTAACACAGAAAAGAATGATAATGGTGAGAGACGTAAGAGTTAAAAGTACTAAAAATAAGGAAATACTGTTGAATGGGAAAAAATTGAAAAGTGACGTTTATGGTCATTAAATGGACGACTAATCTCAGCTTACTCACGTTCATCTAGGAGTCAATTTGTGCATTTAGTATCTACAACTGTGGGAACAGTTAAAGCTGTGAAAATGCTTGCGATGCAAAGGAGGTCGCTGGAGGCGCCGGGGTCGTAAGAAGAAGAGCGCCTGCGCTGCCTGTAGCTTCTCAGAAGTCTTGTAAAAGGGAGTCGCTGATTCGGCGTTCTGCGGCGAAGAGGCGGCCAGCGTTCCCAACGCGGTTGACGCCGCTCCCGGAGCCAGCGTCTTGGCATTTGACGCCTCCATTCACAAGCGCTGCCCTTCTGGAAAGTTTGTTAGAGTTGAAACCGTAGTAACCTCTTGACGGCGTGCCGACAAGTCGTAAGTGGTTGACCCGATTTCGAGCACCAGTTTCCAGTTAAACGCTTCATTCATCTTTGGGACTTACAAGTTGTATTATGGAAGTGGCGATGAATCTAAAATTGTTTCTGGAGACATTCATTGCAAAGCGTTGTTATTGCCAACTGACTGCAGTCCTCGAGTTTGAAGTGTTATTCAATTGGGTTTCTGTAAATAATACATTGCCAGCAAACTACAGTTCGGGAGTTTGAAACACAGGAATAATTTTGACTCTGTAACACGTTTCTGAAATCCTAGTCCAAGCCGACACGATGGTTCAGTAGTACGTACAGGATTATCAGATTTTACTAGTAGTTGTAGACCTTTTGTAAATACATTTTAAATGAAAGAAGATAAAAACGCCAGACACGTTTCGCTTTATTAATGTGCCGCATTGCTACATCGCTGCATGTTTATCGTGCTCTTGAGAAATGAACATGGACAAGTAAGACAACATGGATAAGAGCCAAAATGTATTGCTTATTTATCCTTGAAAATAGATTTTATTACATGGGAGGTGTGTGTTTTTTTTTCCTTCAAAATTTAAGTAGTATATGACTTAGTGTAGGGATCACATAATTTTGAAGATGTGCACACAATTCACTTTTCCCCATAGCACGTCATACGCAGTTTTAACTGTTTTTTTTTGACGTAAAATAAATAAATAAATAAATAAGAAAGGAAAGAAATGAATGTGTAAAATACTTTCATTATTACGCAGAGATCATGAACAATTCTTCCAAAATACCATCTCAATACAAAATGTCGCTCCCGTTAAGGACTAGGAATGGTGACATTAGGCACTCGCATTATCAAGAAGCAGAAAGCAGAGGATCGTGAAGAGAGTATATTCTCTGTCGTCTACGTAGGAAATGGAGCTTCGAAGTTTCCTCATCGGCAAGAACGTTTAGTACTCGTATTTTGTTTGTTACATTGATTGCCGACAGTCTCTTTGAATGTGTTGATTTCACCTGTGACAAGTCCCTTGTCTGCAAATTAATGTTCGACACACCATGCGGCCTAAATGAAAACAAAATTGTTATTGACAATCTTCTTTTACAAATTTCACTATTTTACTTTATCTGTACTGTTATCATATATTACATATCGTGTATTCACTTATTCGTTGGCAGCAAGTAAGATGCGAAGCGTTCGGTTATCGATGGATGAGACGATGACCAAGCAAAATAAAAATATATTTAAATATTTTAGAGAAGAATTGTGTAATAAATGAAAATATATTCATTTTAATCAAATTACTAAAAGAGAGCCGATATTCAATCATAAAACGAGAATAATGCAGAGGAATCGTTAACATTTACGTAATATCGCCCCAAAGCTGGATTTACACTACGAGCAAAACTTATTTAGAATCCCCGCGTCCCAGCTTAAGTTCATAAAATATTCGAAATAATTTCATATCATTTTTATTTAAAATATGTTCAATTCTACAAGCAATTGATATCTTTCATTTGTAGTTGTACAAAACGTTTTTCTAATTCATGTTTTTTAGTAAATCTGGAAGATTTTTCTTCAGATGGAGTCCCAACAGGTAATACTTAAATCCAGCCCTGACAGCCGCTCTACTGAACTTACCCGTCGTTGCAGTTCACATTCAGCTACACGCTGATAATGCTCTCCAATTGGCGTATCTTCGTGTGTCGGGCGCTTGCAGCTGTTCGCGGCCATGCCTGGGAAACGCGCCGTAAGAATGTAAACAGAGAACGGCAGCATATTCTGGAGTAGGTGTGTGATCGTTGATCGGAAATTGGCCCACAAAGCTTGTACAGAACTGCTTGAAACTTAATGATATCGTGATAATATGGAGCTGAAAAGGTGTTTTAACTGATCAGTACTTTTAACTCTTTATACAGGACCGTATCAGTGACACTAGAAGACTTGGCGGCAAAGCAATGCATTGGGACTTCTATCCTCTTAGGGTATTAAAAATGAATATTTTCATGAGGTCCAAAGAGCTGTGGCAGCCAGTGTTCCCTAGTAAAGCAGACATTTTCAATGTGTTATTTCATCATGAAAGTCGGGAGAAAACCACAACACAGGCTCCAGAGCACCTATACGTAAATCTTGGAGAAGTGTGTATCGTAAAGTAACAAAGAAGTTTTAATAGCAATTAGAACACACTCCGGAAGTTAAGAATTACATTAGTCTTTACGACGTATAATTGCAGTAAAATAATTGAATAGATAAGCGAGAATCAGCCGACTACCTGCGTTTCGTCGGTTGCATGAGGCGCGAATGTCACCGTTGAGGCGGGGCTGGGTGGGGCAGGGTGTGTGGGCGTGAGGTGTCGACAGGAAGCCCCGCGCCCACAGCGCGGTTTTATTTCCATTTGTCACGCGACTTCTCCACCGGCGCTCCCGTTGGAGACGACCTCCCAGGCTAATTCGATGCAGCGTCAAACGCACGCTCCTGCAGGCAAGAGATTACGGCCTCCAAGAGGCGATCGGATGTGTATTGGGCGAGTACAGTCGGTTTGGGAAGTGCTTCATCCGAGAAAGGCAGCGGATTTGCAACTTATTAGACAAAATATCGGTTCCTTTCCTGAAGGCTTCGTTACTTTTCAGGCTCCTAAAATTTGAGTGAAGAGGGGAATCGCTGCGAACTGAAGCATGGAAAGAGGTGGAAACAGATTACGGAACTAGTTAATACTCAATAGAATTTTGGAATACATCGGCAATGCTTTCTACAATAACGGGCCTAATTTATTTTCCCGGTCATATGTACTCGTATGTAGCGTAAAACGAGAAGAATGTATTAAAAACAGTGGACCTAATTTTAAATATTGATATTTTTATCTATTATACAAAAGATATTTCAGAAATAATCCGTAAGTTGTAAATTTGCGTCTGAATAATAATTGTAAACATTTTGTGTGTTCGTTTTTGTTTATCAGTGTCCGTTTGTGTTGTTTGCTATTGGAACGGGCGCGGATGTCTCAGACTTGCGAAGTTGAAATTGCATTCAACCTTTTGCACTGAGAAACAACGAATCTTAACGTTACACTAATGCGATTGATAGCAAATTTAGTTTAATTACCACCATCATAGTTCGCTATGACAGTCTCGCGGTGATTCCAGCGTAGCGACCTCGGCAAGGTGTCGGATTCACGGCCTCGTGAAAACTCGTAAAATGCAGTTATTTGAAGTAGTTCTTCCAGCAAAATTTAGTAGGAGGCTGTTCAAGTTTGCCGAAACTGCATTTCGCATATTTCTGAGACGCATGCAGGTCGTAATAGTAACACGAATTGGGCTCAAGGTATGAAGTGCAGATTCCTGTGAGGTGCCGTGCAATTCTACCCTACGTTAATTGCATTTTCAGCACCCTTATCTTATCGGACATCTGTTGCGAATCTGAAAAATGTGGAAGAGAGGTGGGAGAACGACGTTTGCGTGTGGCGCGCTTACAATAATGTTTTATAGTTGTTATTAAGCGTACGCTCGGTCACAGTTGAGCATAAAATACATAAATACCAACGAAAATTAACAAACCACATTCATATATAACTAGTGGTCCTAGAAAATGGCGTAGGTTTTCTATTACTTAGTTTCCTATTATCTCGAGTCTGGGTTAGCTTTTCGGTTTTGCTCCTCTCTCTTCCCAGATGACACGTACCGGCGCCTGAAGGCCTACCAGGATCTTTCGCGGTAGCTGTCGCTTCTCTCGGGATATTTCCCGTGACACGCATCTTCGCGCTCCCCGAACATCACACAGGTCTGGCTTGATCTTGTACCTGTGCCCCTGGTCTTTCTTGGCTTAAATTTAAATAAGCATACATCATCAGGCGAAAGTTCAGATTCGCTGGGATCTAAGGCAATCTATTGCTTGCAGAATCTCATTATTTTTTAAAGCATTGAAGTCCAGGGATTGCGTTAAAGTCCCTCTGTAATTTCAACTTCACTACGTTATTTCACCGTGTGCTCTGGATAATTCATTTTTCGTTTCCTTCACAATATCTAGTATGTCACACAAGGATACACACACAGATTCCAAGGGAAGCAATTGTAATTACAAAATTCAGTTGTATGCTTGCCAACTTTGTAAATATTGTGGATGAAAGCAGTTGAGTTGTTTTGCACACCGAATTCTTTTACAGACCCTCCAAGTCGTACACTATCCGAACACTTAACTTTCCGCATATTTGACTCAGGCAACCACTGTAAAAAACACGTTAGTATACCGGTGGAGGTGTTAGTAGAACGCACCGAAACTTTTAGGAGCAACAAAAGACATTAGTTCCAGGAACTAAATCGTACTTACTTTCACAGAAAAGGTTACCATTACAAAACATTGGACACGAGAAAAGCCTTTCATAGAATATAGAGTGATTGTTAAACACTTTTTCAATAAATATATCGCAAACAACGCAAATATGAAAAAAATATTCCTTCATTCTGTATTTTGTCCAAAATATGACTTAAAAAAGAAAAAATAGCCAATATATGCATTTATATGAGCAATAAAAACATTATACTTTATATGGGCCAAAAAGATTGAACATGATTAAATTAACTTATTTAAGGAAAACTTGCCACAACAAAAATGTGGCTTTTGTTAAAATCCGAGCCCTAGTTATGTTGCAAGGCCTCCATTTCGATTAATTAATGAATCCAATGGATGACAGTCCGTTTGCTACTGTTACCTACTAAATGAGAGCCGAGGAGGATGCCAGCGGGCGTGTGCGCTTGGCCACCCCTGGCCTAGGGGCCGCTGGAATTCCTCAGTCGCCGAAGCCTATTTATGGCCAAACCGTCGCGTCGCTCGGGCGGGCGGCGGCACAGGCAGAGGCGAAGGCGAAGGCGGAGGTGGAGGCGGAGGCTTGGCCTCTGACGAACGCGCGCCGCCGCGGCCTCCCGGGGGCAAAGCCAGCGCCCCGAAGCGGCTCCGCAGCCGCCTCCTTTCCATTCACACCAGTAAATCCTCCTCCTTCTCCTGCGTTTCTCTCTCCCTCTTCTCTCCTTTTTCTTCCTCCCTATTTCCTCTTCACTTCCTCCCTCGCCTACTACATCTCTCCTTCATACATATTTGAACCAGAAATTTAAATAAAACAAGTGACTACAGAATGGCACATACTTTCTCGTACTATTGAAGTTTATTTTTCTTTTGCGTCTGGGCTAGCTTTTCGATTTGTACTAAAGTACAATTCCCAGCTGCTACCTATCGGCGCCTAAAAAATATTTTTTCTCAATTTTTCGGCCCTTTAATTCGTCGCCCTTATCTTTAATACTCAGCCCTTCGGTAGTAGAATTGAACTAGAGGTGCTACAGAATGGCATAGGCTTTCTCCTAGTAAAGGTTTCTAATTTCCTTGGTGTGGACTGGTACGGTACAGTCTTGTCCCTCCTTGACTGCTTCCATCTACTGCGGCCCACATTTTTTTTTTTTTTTTTTTAAATTTTCCCAAGTTTTCGGTTTTCTAATAGTAGAACCTAAATTATATTCTAATTACTTTAAAGAAGGCTATAACGTCCTAAATAGCAATTTGCCTTGAAAAATTTGAAGCCGTTTTTAAGAAAATGGCGATTAAGCATTACTGTAAATGCGAAATTTGAAGCTCTTTTTCACTGGAATCTATTGAGTTTTCGAAAAACTCCATTTAAAGTTATTTGAAGTACTTCCACTAACAAATGCAATAATATATACAAATCGATGGAAATGTGGATATTAATGGCGTGAGAGATATTTAAAAAAAATACATATGTGTAATTTAAAAAACAACAACAAAAGAATACAGTAAAATTAACTTTTCGTTATATTAAACAGTGCAATTAGCACTATCTATTGAACAAATTTGAAGAAAAAATGGGAACCATTTTTGAGACAATAGCATGTGAGCGTTTCTGAAAATGCGGAATTTAGAGCTCATTTTTACATAAAACTGAAGTTTTCGAGAAACTTTGACATTATTTAAAGCACATGTTCTCATAAATCTAAAAAATTGGACAAATTTCCTCTAATGTAAATATTTCCAATGTGAACGACAAGTCAAAAAAATTACATTTTTGTAATTTTTGAATAAACAAAATAATAGAGTAACATGGCGTTTATGTCATCGTATAGGGTACATTTAGCTCTACCTCTACCAAACATTTAAAGACAAAATTTGGAGTCGTTTTTGAAAATATCTTGTTTTTGTAATTTTTTAAAATTGCAATTATTGCGCGCAATATTGCTCGAATTCTACTGAAATTTTCTAAAAATGCACATGATCTTAATGAGATATATTTATGGACAACAAATTTTGTTTGAAGGAAAAATCTCTTATCTTCAATTTTATAGTTGTAGGAAGAAATTAAAAAAAAAAAAATTGGAGCCGTTTTTGAGAAAATTTTTAAAATGTTCGGAGGCTTAATGTCAAGTACCCCCAAATTTTAAAGAATATTTTTCAAAACCTCAAAGCTTTAACTAGAGCCAGATGGACAGGTGTTTCTTCAATTCAGAAAAGATCGTACGTGCGGTTTAGGCACTCGGTTTGTTCACATACGACGGACGGACGGACGGACGGACGGACGGACGGACGGACGGACGGACCTTTTGCTTTCAATTGGTTTTTCAGCATCAAGAATCCATAAACAGAGATTCTGTCTACTCCACGTGTTAGAGAATTTTTTTTCTTAATTAAGCAACTGGATTTTTCCACTTTCTAAGTTTTCAGGGTCCGGCAATTAATTTTTTCTGTCAAAAATTCTCCGTTTTTCGCACAGCATTACATAACTTTCTCTATACAACATGTATGACTCCGTACATACGTACGTATATGAGAAAGTAAAAACAACTTTACAAATAGAAGATGGAGCCATTTTCGAGAAACAGTCGTTTTTGGGTTTCTGAAAATGCGCAATTTAGAGCTCATTTTCACAGAAAACTTCTGAGATTTCGAGAAACTATCAAAAATCATATGAAGCACTTTTGATCACAAATGCAATAAATTATTAAAACCTCTGTCGTGTAAATATTAATGTGAGAGATACTTTAAAAAATTATATTTGTATAATTTTTAAAAAAGATTCAAAGAATAAATCAATATAGCGGAATGTCAAGTTATTCAGTGCATTTATAATTATCCATAAGAGGGTTAAAGAAATTTGGAGCACTCTTGAGAAAGCCTTGGTTTTTTAATTGCCTTTATTTCACGCAAAATTAGGCAAAAATCACTCTTATTTTGAAAAAAAAATTGTACATAACCACATGTAAGGATTACATTTTGAAGAACATTTTTATTTAAAAGAAAAATCTTTCTTCAATATTGTAGTTGCAGCAAGATGCCCAAAAATATTTTCCATTTTCGAAATTTCAGAAAATTCCACAAACATCGGACCTGCACCATTTTTTATGAGTAGTCCGGCTAATTCCTTGTGATCACCTTTCCTCTCTGCAAATAAACACATCAGAATGTCTCTCAGCTCAGCACACGAGCGTATCCATACTCTAGCGTATTACTAGACCTAAAACGAAAGCTGTATTTAACACACGTTAAGATCTAGGCGTGAGGAATAAATCAACACGCATGCAAATGTGTAATTGAAGCAAAGGCATGACAACCGCTGATATAAGTAATAATACCTGCATCCCGTTTACGACAGGAAAACACGAGTTCATACTCGCCAATCGATTCATGAATCAATTTTGTCAATATTGTCTCGTAGCAGCCTTGGAACATGCCCCATTAGCTAGCTTCCGCATCAGGCAGTGTGAAAACATTGTAGGAAAAAACTCTAAAAATTAATTGGAGATGCAGTTGTTTTTCGATTATGGATGAGTTGTCACTCTGTGGTGATTTAATGTAATATTCTTTATTGGAATAATGGATACATTTACTATTTAGAGTAATTTTAGCCGAGTTGTTTCGTGGAACAATAATTATTTGCTTTGCATAGCTCCTACACACAAAAAAGAACAGCTTAATCTGAGTATTTTTATGCATTCATCATTAAAGGGTAGTTAACATTCTTTTGCCCTATAATTCTGTCAATGGGATTTCTGAACACATTTTCACTTTCTCGCGTACTGCTTACGCAGAATAGTGAGAAAATTGTAATGCTGCAGGGAAAATGGCGACTTTGTGACAGAAAAACTCTTTATTTCTAGACCCTGGTAACGAAAAAGTGGATAAATCTTGTTTCTAGAAGTAATGAATTACTTCCTTGAACAAGTTGTGTAGTCAGATACCGTTTATGGGTCCGTGATACCGACCAATCTATTGACGGCAAAACGTCTTGTCTGTGATTAACGCTAACGCATAAACCGTTCAGACAATTTGACCAAAATTGATAATTTCCGATCTATCTGAATGATCTCTTAGGCCCTGCGAGATTGAAACGGGTATTTTGATATTGGGGTGTACTTTACATGAGGCCTCAGTATGACTTGAAACTTTTGAATTGAACTCTGCCCTTGGATAGTGTGAAGAAGAAATATCGCAGGTCTCATTTTCGTTGAAAACCCTAAACTTTTGAAAATTGTCTTTTTTTTTTTTTTAAATCTTCCAGTTACTACAATAATGAAATCATTTTTTCTTAAGGAAATCTATTAATCAAAAACAGATATTTATATAAATTCATTTTCAATGTTTCGAAAATATGAGCGTTTTTTGTACAATATTGCGTGAGTCATGAGAATTTTGAAACAATTTTAAACAATTATTTTCTCAAACGGCTCCAGTTTTTTCCTTTAAGAGGATTCATCCCTTATTTGAATTTCAACTGAAATAATATTTTTCCTTGTGTGATACTCACTTACGTAGTGAAATGTACTTCTGTAATCAAATTTCAAACAATCTACATGGTGAATATTACCGTAAATTTGGGAATAAAAATTTGAAATCTTTTTTGTTGCTCAAAGCTATATCGTTGTTGAAATAAAACCGTGTAACTGACATCCTCCACATCCTTGATATCCTGGTATAGCTGACATTACGACATACTATTTAATAGCATAGTAAATGGAAATGGAATATAACTCATAGGTATTAAATTACGACACTATCAATAGGAAAGAGCTATGGTTGTTGGCATCAGGGATCGAAAAAGAAAAGAAAACTGCCAGAAAGTCGGTTACGCGGTATTATTTCTTCAACAACGATATGTTTTGTAGGTATCAATCGACGACCAATCTATTCTAAACTAGTGCAGCAGTACTTTCTCGCCCTTAGTAGCAGTTACGCAATATTATTATACCCCAAAATTCGGAGCATATTAACAGCTCTCGGTTGTCATGTGTAAAACTCATTACAAATTCAACATTAGGTCTGAAAACTAACTCATTAGAACTAAATTGTTTTGTTTAAAATACAAATTCGACAATTAAAAAACGTTTCACGTAGCTTAACATCTCGCAACAATGAAAAGGAATTTTCGGTGCAGCGTGCGATGTAGTATTCCAATCTGCTATCGCCAGAAGCTATCAGATGGAGCGCGGGAAAATTGAATCTGAAAATTCGAAAATTAACGCTGAAATATTCGTATTCATAAAAAATGTACCCGACCTTTTTCAAAGAGCTTATTTTCTAGACCACATTTCATTTTACAACGAAAACTATCATAAATATTTTTCTTTTGCAATGTAAATCTTGTGTTTTCAATTTTCTAAAATACAGAGTTGGCCAGAAATGGAATCAGCAATACTTTCTTTGCCATTCTTTGCTGCATACGAGGAAAGCATTTAATACTTTTTTCTGGTTACGCCAAGAGCCTCATTCCCATGTATCAGCAGATGGGGGTTGGGCGCATTTGGAGACTATGGGGCAGAAAACTCTGCTTTGTAGTTGGTATTCTGCAAGGCAGGTTCCTTTCATTTTTACTGGCATTCTTTCCAAAGTTCTACAACCGGTTTCATCTCCATTTCCTGGTCGAGCTCTTCACGGTGAGTGCGGACCATCCTCTGCAGCGCATCACAAATCTTAATAACTAATTTGTGCGGCCCGAATTCTTTCTTGCTGACCGGTTCCCCCGCTCTCGAAATAAGGTTAGTAGAGCTTTTTTCATATGATAGGAGTTGGAGGAAATTTAGCAGATCTGTACAGCGCGATTAGCATGCGAGTAAATAAAATAAATTAAATTGTGAGTTGATATTTTATGATGAAGTTTTGTTTTTTGAAGATATTTCAAGGAAATGCAAGTGAATGCGAACTTTGTCGAGAAAAATGTAAATTGCTTGGAGAGAGTGTTTATTCAATCACATTTTGTTAATTAGTCTGGCCCAGAAAGTAACATTTCAATTGTCATATTCGAAACCGAAAATCACATGAGAGTAAATATTGCCAGTACTTAGAAACTAATGCCAGGTTTACAATAACAATAGGTTTCCGCAATATCTTTCAGTAATTTGTTGCTGATTCTTGTTGTCATCTTTAGACTAGCAAGAACAAGACGGAGGAATATGTTGCCAGAAAGTTGGAAGATCTTTCCGACAACATAGTGCCGATCGTTTTACATTAGAACTTTTTGTTGCCGTGTGTGGTGACGTCACGAGGAAAATGGCGCGTGAACTTAAGTGAGGTTATACCCCACTCCGACATGGCTAGTAGAAGGGAGAAGATGCGAGTCGTGGTCGAAGTTATTGCGCTCAATGAAGAAAAAACGAAACGCCAACGTTTTGTGAGGACATGTGATAGCGTTTTAAGACGAAAGGAAAAGGGTTTTGTGCTAATTCGGTTCAGGAGCCTCAATATTTTTTCGTGGACTTCGATTCACGTGGGAGCAAAGTAATTTTCTTTTTATAAAAAGTGCAATTATTAATTCGGCAAAAAGTTTTAAAATATCCATTACTTACTGTTGGTATATTATAGATTAATCTTAAAAGTGATTTAGATTAGATATCTTGATCATTATTAATGTAACAAAATTAATAATTACGAAGCATCTATAGCTAAACCAAAATTTGAACCATTCGATAATCAACCATAGAGGGTTTGTAATATTTATTACTTCTTTTATTTTATTAAACCTTTTTCAAACGCCCATTTTACGAAAAAGCGCATGTAACAATTCAAAGTAATACGTCTACCTTAACCGTACTTCCTGCGCATATGACCGTGGTCATCATTGGCTTCTTCCACCAATATCTTGCTCAAACTCAATCCAATTCTAATCACAGCAACAGCTGGCAATATCTTTCCGAGGACGGAAACACATGAGTTTACATTACGACCAGAATATCTAGCAAGAAATATTGCCAACATCAGAAACATTTATTGCCGCTATGTTTACATTGGCAACTTTTCGTGCGATATTATTATTACTCGCCATTTTCTTGCAAGTGTAAAGCCAGCTTAAGAAAATTTACTACCGTGCGACGTCACAAATAAAGTTCAAATGCGAAGGAAAATGTTGAACTCAAATGGAAACGAAATTGATCGAGCGCTTGATAACCCACGTGATTTCTTCCGGTTACTGTGTAGGTGTAGTACAACTATTATTCCTTAGCCAGAAATGCGAGGTCCAGGAAGCCATCGCACATGTTCGCCGGAAGAGGCGGCGTTAATGTTGCTGACATTAGTCGCGGCATTATACCAATTTATAAAGAAGAGGTAATTTTTTACTGCCATTGAGAATGTTTGGAGTGGGTGTGGCTCAGGTTTCACGTCGTAGATTTTCGGATGGGGCGGAAGACTTTGACAATTGCTTTGTCCTTGAAACCCTAGGGTCAATTCAGTTGGATATGAACATCAAATAAAACGATATGGAAGTACTCGCCTGATGACCCGAATCTTTGCCATAGGATAGTTGTCAGCACACTCACAGATCTATTGTCTTTGAAGGAGAGAGTTACTCCCTTTCAGTTGCTTCTATGAGCTTATCCGCATCATGACAAAAGGAAGGAAATTATTCGACCAGTTTTTCGCTTCCTATTCCTTTTACACCGGTTAGAAATCCAGGTGGGTGGTAGCTCGTTCAAGAAATCACTCGATTATGGGAAGGGCTCAAGAAGCAAGATCCGTTTACAATGGACATGCATTTTTTAGGAACAAATTAGGCTTTCTATAATGGAGATAATGTAATAAGTAATTTTTGACAAACTTAAAAAAGTCACTTACATTTTGAAGGAAGGAAGAGTTTCAGGATCACTGCTTAGTCTGAAAATTAATCGGTCACATTTAAAGAATTGATAGTGAGCGCCCGCAACGAAAGCAAGGCTCCTCCGGAGTGGCGTTGCACTCGTCTTGCTCTCAGTGGAGGAAGTACGAGTTCGTACGTATCGTAGTTCGGAGAAGCCCTGTCGCAGAGCTGCTTTAACTTTTGGCTCAGGTGGAAGAGGAGCGATGGTCCCTTGATTGCGTACTCTGAGAATGAACTTCACGGCGAAAATGCATGCATCTTAATGATGCGCTGTGCCATTGTTGTAAGCCTTAAGTACACATGAGAGAATGATTCGAAAAGAATGTTCAAACATATCTATCGAATGGCGTTTCAAAGAAAGAAGTGCATGGTACACCTACCAAGCCATCGTCAAGCATACTGAGAACTAGCGTGGTTTGACAGAACAGTTCAATATTAAAAATATTAAAAAATTGAAATAACGTTTCTCATAGTTCCTAAAGCTTATACTTACTGCACGATTATCTGGAAGAAGGATATAAGTTGCATTTTTCACCTGTGAAAACGCTTGAACTGTAAAGTAGATTCCTCATACTGTTCATTTTTAATTACATGACAGTAATTTTTGAAAGATGAAATGTTTAAGAAAGATGTATGTAATTTCCACACCGATTATGGCCTCGAAATAAAATTATTTTACTTAAAATTACCACTTATGCTTTCTTCTAGGC
Organism: Teleogryllus occipitalis; assembly: GCA_011170035.1. Taxonomy (NCBI): domain Eukaryota; kingdom Metazoa; phylum Arthropoda; class Insecta; order Orthoptera; family Gryllidae; genus Teleogryllus; species Teleogryllus occipitalis. Next base: position 170,915 of record BLKR01002717.1, read on the forward strand.
TTTCGTTCAGTTATTTTGTCTGAAAGTGGATTTCGCACGATTAAAAACTGCAAGACCAGACGTGCATTGTGTGCATTCATTACACACAAGTACCTCTAGAGTCACAAGGCCCCTTAGAATATTTGATGTAGACCACTTACTTTTGCTTAGTTCCTCATATTAGTTTCTTAGTTCATTTATTAATATACAGCAAACTATTACTTCTTGTTTTCTCCGTTTCGGTTTCCCATTTACATATGCACCTTGTCCAGTATACTTATACCTTCATGCCAGAAGCTTACTGGAATTCCATGCAATGATTACTACGTAATCCGAAGTGGATTGTAAAGTGAAATCCAATATCCACAATAGCAGATACTCAAAATGTCTAATAGAGGACAAAGTGAAAATATAAAAGAGAGAGAGACACACACACACACACACACACACACACACACACACACACACACACACACACTTGGAGTTGCGTGCGCCCTGGAGTCCATTACCAATCCTCGGCCCCCGCCCGCGCCCCCGCCCCCGCCATGGACCACGCGTTCAACTCTTCCGTCCCACTTCAACTTCTCAACTGTTGCAGCGCTCGCTCGTAAATTTTGCACTAATACTTTTGTGCACTCCGGAAAAAAAAAAGAAACAGAGGTCTCCGACTCCAACTTTCGGTTCTCCAACTTTGATTCCATCCAACGATTTGTTTCTGATTACCGGCTCTGCGGAGCATTGCTTCCGAGTGACAGCATTGTTGCCGGGCGGGGTGATAAGGGAAAGGTTGTGGAGTGGGAGGAAGCTGTATAATAGATGACTGTGTATTCAAAGTGTTCAGAGTATTCAAAATGTTCGTAGTATTCAAAATGTTCGTAGTATTCAAAATGTTCGTAGTATTCAAAATGTTCGTAGTATTCAAAATATCATAGTATTCAAAACCGGTTTAGCGTCAGAAACCTCTTAGAATGCGTTGTTTGTAATTTTCCAATTTTGTCGCATTCTGTACGACACGGGATCTCCAGGTCTCCATTGGAATTTCCACGATTCGAATTGCTGTGGTAGACTCGGAAAATCAATAGCGTCATTTGCGAACAGACTGGACTGTCAGTCTGACGGCCAGAGTGGAGGTCAGGATGGATTCCTAAGGCGGGACGCTATCCCAGGGCTCTCAACAGATTTAAGATGAATAAATGAAAAGATCATGTGGAATGGATCAAAGAAAATTAAATGTGGAGAAGTCAAACCTACGCAGAATTGGAAGAACTATTTAAAACACCCAAAATAGTTACGTGTATTAAGGTGAGAACACTGGAATGGTTGGGTCACCTAATTCGAATGAATGAAGAGAGAACCGTTACTGTTGTGAAGACATGATGGGAGTATGTATCGGGAGAAGAACTCCGGGTTTATGATTTAAAGTGGTTTATTGTAAGCTCTGGTTGCAAGTGCATTCTTACATCCTGACGGAGGTTACGCAGCCCAGCACTCAGTCGGTCGGCGCCTCCCATGAGGAGGATGGGGGAAGGGAGGCGGCGAAGGCAGATAGGCTGGCGGTGGGTCGCTCGGATCTGCACAGCGTCGATTCCCGCCTTAGTCCTTCCGAGGGCAACCGTGGAGTAGGACGCCGGCGATCACTACTGCGCTCACGAAGAGCGGGAAACGAGCGACGACTTCCGAGGCCGTACGCGGTCTTATATTCCTCCGGGCCAGTCCATCCCGGCGTCAGCGGGAGTGGCGTTGACCTAGTTCGGGCGCACACACAGGGGGGCGGGGGTGGCGAGCGGTCAGCGTACTCATACTGGACACCATAACAGTGCGACCCGACCCGAGCGGAGGGCGAGCGGCGAGGGGCGCAAGACGGCGTCGCCTCACCACATTAAAAAGGTACATGAACATGGCCGGTGGTATAGGAAGAGGTAGGCCTAGAATAAGATGGAATGTTGTGGAGGAAGATTCGAGAAACCTAGGGTTCAAAAGATGGCGGATAAAAGCAGAAGATAGAAGAAATTGGGCTGTTATAATAAAAGAAGCGAAGGCAAAATTATAAATGTCGGAGAGCTGACAGAAGAAGACGACGACGATGAAGAAGAAGAAAATGGAAGTAATTATTAAATAACATGTCATGATTAGTTTGTTGCTTCGTACAAGCACTTGACCGGTTGAAACCGAGGAGCCTTACCAAATCATTGTTCTCATCGGGAAAGTTTTCGTGAAATCCTTCTCGGGCTGAGATAAATCCTTTAATCCTCAGCCCTCGCCGGGCGGATAATCCATTAGACTCGATTTCTGAATGCGCCAGAAACGCAGCCTTTCGGCTTCGCCATAGTGCACATAAGTACTTGTGAGGTATTGTGACAGAGGCGGACTCAGTGAGCTCTAGAGTAGACTGGAGATCACACTCTACGCTCAGAAATCGTGACGGGCCGCCATGATGGTGAACATCTATTCTGTCCTAGTTATCTCAGAAACAAATAGCAGGAATGAGCGTCTAATTCCAATTTTAAACATTTATTCTCTTTTATGTTCACTGAAACGTAATAAAAAGTTGAAAGTAATTAATATTTAATATTTTGAAATTGCAATTTACCTACAATGCTTCAACAAAATCCAGTCTTGCATTTCTTGGAGTGCTTTTTAACATTCACGCAGGGGAGTGTTCTTGGTTTGAGTATTTTTAATAATTTCGTTAGATCAACTTACAGAAAATAATAATCGTCGGTAACCTAAAAAAATATTAATGGCTACCAAATATCACATCTAATAACATTCGCCTCTAGTTTACAGTTTGTTGGCGTTCTTTACAACCGAATGTTAGGAAATACTTTGTAATTTTCGTTGACAGAAACGTTGGTAAGCATCAGAAACAACACACATACATTTAACTCGTAAGAAAGTCTGTAGATAGAAGTTCACCGCACAACCTAACGAAAAACGAGCGTCACGATTTTCATCCGTTCAAAGCATTGCTGTTGAGCATCCAGTTATAATGTTGAGATCACTGGGCGGACAACTGGGTTCTAGGCGGGCGCCTTCTCTCCTTCTCCAGCGCTTTGATTGGTGAGGTAACAGGGCTAATAGTTTACACGAAAGTTAGGATCAGCATTCAGGGCTAGTAGTTTACACGTTTAGTTACTTGCAGTCCTTTTTCATTATTTTTGAGCTAGTCCTTTAATTCAGATATGGAATGCTTTGCATCCGCCGCTGCCCGTTCCCTCCCAGCTCATTCTTCGCCCTGCAACCTTTAGGCGAAAACGAACAACAGTCGCTCTGAGCCAGACTTGCACCGGTTGTAAATCTGCCGAGCTCCATAGTTCCTCGTGGTGCGAATAATGAAACAGGTGGCAGGAGCGACGACTGCACAATTACACAGTTCTTTCGAATCCTACACAATACTCGTACTCGGTCGACAGGTGTATCGCGAAACCAGAGGCGAATCTGCGTGTAGAATTTACAGAGGCGGGCTCACGCTCGTGTCGTAATTCATCGAAGTATTAGACAATTTACAGTTTATGTAGGTCATTTTGACAATTGCAGATACGATGTAAATGTTCAGCTTCCTTATTTAATTGATGATCGAGAGTCTTTATTTCTTCACTACAGTGTGTCATAGTCAAGACAATATCATAGAGCTGACCCGAGAGGTGGAGGTAATAAGAGGTCATCATCACTGTGCTGAGGTCGTGGGTATCAGTAACGCCCAGTGCACTGGTGTTTTGTCTCTTGCCTTTCTTGTTTGTATATCTTATGATGCGAAGAATCTGCTGTACGAAGTCGGAAGAACACCAGTAGTAACATGGAGCTTCAATTCAAATGGAAGGAATGTTTTGTTTTTTTTATCATTACAGTACTCTTCCGGAATGTTCACTGTAAAATGATTCTTTGTTTTTCCTAACAAAGATGAGGTGATGAATGTTTTAAGTGATATTATGGATTTTGAGACACTTTCTCAATGGCTTCCACAAAAACATTAGTACGCAGAAAACAAATCAAAAAGACTCTACAAAAATGTGGCAACTCATTTATATGGAATTCAAAACCAGCTACCTTTAGCTCCGTTCACGTGCGATAAGATAATCACTAATTATAAAAATGTAACAAAACATTCATAAGAAAATAAAATGATTGAAAATGAAGTTGTAGGTTTGAAAGGAAATTTTTCTGACCAATTGCGTTTCAAATACTGCTATTGATTTCTTTGGTTCTTTTTCATCTGTTCTTGCTTGACATGTTTATCCCGTCTTCTTTCTCCTCCTGTACGCGTGGCCGGCCGTCCGCCCGGCCGGGCGCCATTGCGGCCCGCGCCGTCCACCTGCGCCGCCCGGTCTTCGATCGCCCTCGCCCCGCCCTCACCCCCGTCCCCGCCCCGCGCCCGCTCGCGCCCTGCCGAGAGGGCGGGCAGGTGGCGCCAGGGTCCCCTGGAGTTGTGGCAGCCTCGTGCGGCCGCAGCCGTTCGGACTAGAGGATGGACGACGCATGGACAAATGCTTCTTTTTAGACAGCCTGTAGTGAATGCGGAGGTTTTAGGGCGTGCATAGCCTAAGAGCTAAAAAGAAGATCAGTGTACGGCTCACGTGAAAGAAGTTGCGCCATTTGGCCTATCGGCAATCTTTCCTACTCGCAGAATAAAATGCCACTTTTATCGCTGGAAACATAAATAACTTTTTTATTTTTTCACAAGGGTTGTTTTGTGGTTATTGCAACTTACCTATTGTACAGCACAAAACGTATTAAAGAATTCTTCGCTATAAAGCATATAATTCTAAATCTTTTGTAAGTTCAAGATGGGGTGAATGCCCTTCAGGTAGAGTTATCACGCGTATTCCTCACAGATCACAAGTACTTTATTGGAAGGTATCCATTTTTTTACTGCTTTTTAATGGTGTCCTCTGTTGTACACTTTTCAATTTAATGTGTATTTTTACTTCGATGTAATATGAATATTATTTAGAAAATCTAGATTGCTGGAATTTCTAATGTGCGCGAAAATCCGGAAGTCCGCAGCCTTTGGGAGCCCCTCGGTCGCCCCGAGACAATAAGACGGTAGCAGATCTTGAAATTTAAAGTAAATTACGCAGCCTCCGGCAATGCGAGGGGTGTCTATGGTTTCGTTCGATACCAGGGTTCTCAAACTGCGCAGATTGAATTCCCATATTCAGTTCGTCATTGTTAACGACCAGCTGGCATCATGCGTCAGCAAGGCTGCAAGTAAGAGGCCGCTCGCCATAAAATATTTGCTATTTAAGTGTTGCGTTACGAATCAGCAACTTTTTTTATATTCTTGTACTGTATACATACTACAGTCCATTGTGTAATATTTGTGAAGACTTTTTTGTTAAAATGTTTAATTTATTGAAGTGCTACAAGAGTATTTTATTTGTTTTTCTTGAGTTGTATGCGTGCTACTTCTTGAAACATCATTTTGTGTGGTTTTGTTTAACATTTTTGCTGCTGCAGGACACTAGTTATGATAATTTTGTAAATTTTCTGTTTCAGCTCTTGAAAACTCATGTTTTCTACAAAAAAAAAAAATTATATATTGGAAGACTGACTTCGTATCGTGCTTGGAAAGCAAAACCTCTTCCGCGAAAAAAACCTTTTAAATGTTGAATTTCAAAATATATATTAACGATAAAAAGGTTCCAGCTCCAATCCATCAGTTATATCAATTTTTTTATACATACGATGGTGACCAAAAATGATTTTTGGTTGTCCATTTATGCAAGAATAGAGTTTTCTTCTCGACATCGCTCTCAAATATCCTTCCTTTCCTTCAGAGAGTCTTTAATAGGTTCGAGCAGTAATCTGAAGGGGCAAGATCGAGCTGTAAGGGGGATGCTGTGTGAGCTGAAGTCTGTTTCCCAATGATTCAAAAGTTAGAGCTGCTGATTGATGAAGAGGGTTGTCGTGAAGAAAAGTAATACCTCTTGACAAAGTCCTCTGTGACGGCTTCGTATTGCTATCGTATCGGCATAGGCGCCAACTTCAAGGTGCGCGATTCCTTCGCCCCTCCTCCCAATAAAATTTGGGAGATGACAGCCCTTCCCCCCCCCCCCAAAAAAAAGAACAATAAAAATTAAATAAAACGTATTTTTACAAATGAAACATTTTGAAAACATTACGATCTTTGATGGTGAATCAGGTTCATTAGTGTGGTATACAGGATGCCCGGAGACTGCCAAAACGAAAATACCACAGATTTTATGTTAAATTTAATGAATAATGACACGTTCAGGTTTTTTCGAAAAGGAAAAAAAAAATCTGTAAGAAAAGGGATTTATAAGTCACTTCCAGGCACGCAACTCCACCGACTGTCGCCTCACAGCAGGCACTTGTGTTGTTTGCAACTACTCTGAGCTTTGCCTCGTTTCTTCGTGTTATTGGTGAATTTGTCGATAAATTTCGTGCTAGAAAAACATGTCTAAGGGCATGACCTGTACAAAGTTATTGGAAGGTGGACGATTCAGATGTTAAGATTCAAATTTCCGGGTTTCCCCTTCAATACACCCCATGTACCAAAAATTAGGGACACACTCCCTGGCGGTGACGCCCAGAAACCTGCCACTCACTAGAAAGGCGTGTCATACACTACAATTCTTAAATAGTATCAGGTGTTTTATATGTTCAGCTTACTGTTCATTCAGTCTATTCAGTATTCTGGCAATGCAGTTTTGTTCAAAATTATAACAGGTCCGTTAATTAATATATTGCTGATGATACTTCGTTATACATTTAGAAAAAAGGTATTGCGTAGGTATCAATACTTTTAGAGACTTTAAATCTTTTCGATCGCATAGTCATCTGAGCTGAAAGTATTTGCATGAACTTATTACAAACATTTTTATGTTGACGATTATGACTTTTCCTTAGTAGGTTCGTGTCTGTTCTTATGATTCATTGTAGGCTGTGCTGCAGATCGGGATGCTTGCCATATTTAAATCGTACGCACGCAATCTGTCAAAGACCTTTATGTTTCATTTCCGTCAAAAATTCATTCCGAAAAATTGTGGACGTAATCAAAAATCGGAAGTACGCCTATAATCGCGAGTACATGTGCTCATTGTCAGAGTGTTCGAGAGTACAGTGTTAATGGAATTTCTAAATTGGATAAATTTTTAGATAAAAGGCAAAAAGTTAATTCGAAGTGGAAAAAGGCATAACACGTCTGTGAAGATATCAGCAAGGTCGATGGTTTTAAAACTCAAAACCAAACCCTAAAAAATAAGGTAGAATCGGGGACATATATTAGCGGCCAATATTTTCAAGTTGGTGCCTCTGGTTGCTGCCTTTACCTCATCCACCAGCATTGCCATGTAGCGGACACTATTCACCGTTTCACCTCATTTTAGATAATACTCCAAAATAGGTCCCTGAAGTATCCCTGATAGAGAAATGAGGAGTGTTGAGAGGAAATGCTGGGACGACCAGATTGTTGTTCGTCAATGATTGATGTCGGCACGTTTTTAAACGTATCTACCCTCCCACACACTCTTCTTTCGCTAATATAGCAATTGCCGTACCTTTTTGTTATCATTCTGTGAATCGCCCTTAAATGTTTATTCCCTCTGACCACAAAAATTGTATTACTACTCACTGCTCATACGGTGCCACCATTTTGTTTCAACTGCCCTTTTGCATTGCGTGGGTCATGTCATGTGTTGGCATATGTCAACGCTATTCCAAACCATGTACCTTTCCTTCGCGGGAGTTTGAAATGTTTAGTATGTTTAGATCGTGTAATATTGTGAATTTGCTGTTCCTTTTTGAATCACCTTCTTACATTAATATCAATGGCTTTATACTATAAATTGTTATAGTGGCTCACATACATTCAAATTCTTTGGGATATCCTAGATTATTTGTATAAATATACATTTAAGTAGCGAACAATTGATCATAAAGACTAAATGTCACACACCGCGCGCGATTTCTCCTTCCAATTCTTAAGGCCGGGCGGTGGCTACTCTTTTTCTGCATGGCTATTTCTGCATTTTTCTGCAAGCAGCTAATGAGCAACCAAATCGAAGTGAAACGGAGTGGAAGTGGAAGAAAGATTAATAATTCGTACTAGGTGAAGTTTTGAAATTTTATTACGAGGCCACGAAGTTCACTTCTGCAGCCTAGGAGGTGTATGGTATAATTCGCAAAAGATATGTGTACTCGAATGCCGTAAAAATACGAGCTTTTATCCGGAGTTTAACGGTCGTCGGATTCACATGACTTCGTACGAACTGTAGGATCGAAACCACGTCTGAAATATACTCGCTACCGGATGAAATTAAAAATGAAATATTAAAAATGAAGATTTTTGTGTAATAAGATCTCTTTCAAAGTGTATGACGATACCGTTTGTGGGTGTTTCCGCGTGGAGCGGACGGGGCGGCGGGGCGGGCGTACGAGAGTGGGCCTGGGGCGGCTGCGCGGCGTGGCGCGAGGCGAGCGCCCCTTGCGGCCGCCACGGGCAGCTGGCCTTCAAGGTTCACTCACAACCGGTAAGAAACATGCCATTCAAGACTCTTCAGATATGTTTCACTTCTTCTGTTCTGAAGTAACATTGAATTCTGATATACCATGGAGTCCAACGAAGAACGTCGAATACACGAGATCTTAATTCAAATTAAAATGTTGAACTCATTAGCTTGGCAGACAAATCTTATTTGTGTAAGCCATGAAAATTGGCATGACTTTGATCCGTCAGTTTGAACGAAACAAATTGATGAAGTAGGCAATGAAGATGGTAATATTTAGATGGGGAATACGTTTACCTTATGGAATCATGGCTGCCTAGATGACTCCGCACCCTCTGCATGAGAGAGTAGTGTCAAAAGGCTGAGAATGGCAGATTATGTATCAAGACCGTAAAGTGATACTGTTTCGGGCGAGGTTGAAATTACTCGAGCACGAAAAAGTTATATTGTCGACAAGGTCCATTCAATAATTTTGTCAACTTCCCTCTAACTTAAATTTACTTCGTAAAGAGACAAACCTCATATAATTAAAAATGTTGCAAAATTGTAACAAATGGACGGAGTGACGTTGCGCATGCATCCACAGGAGGCGCAGGTGCAGTAGATGTAACACTTCCTTTCGGTTTCAAGCGTTACTATGTATGGTTTCATTGAATATTTGTGTATTGTTTGCGCCCTTTCACGGCCTAGGCTGAGAAATGTATCTTGTTTGGCTTAGAATGTGAAGTTTTTTTTATTCTACAAATGATTCATTAAATTCAACAATAGAAGTGTGTGTAAAAATGTATTTTATTACTATTTATTAAGTCAGATTAAATATATTATTTAAAATAAGTGTAAAATCTCTACGAGGTACATCTCAGAGAAGTTGCCCACTTCTTGCATGTGGGATTCCGCATGGCTGCGGTGCGGCGGGGCGGTGTTAATTTTTGACGCCTCGCCATGGCAACCGCGAAGCAGTGCGTGGCGTATCGACGCGTGCCAGGCGAGGAGGCGTTGGAGGCGGAAGCCTGCGTCTTCGATTGCGCCTCCCTCGCCGCCCTGCGGCAACCGGATGGGAGAAGGGCAGAAGGGGAGAATTGACGTGGGCCTCTATGAAGCTAGTCGCCGCCGCCACCGGGAAGAATTTGCTCATAAAAAACAAGAGATCCCCTTCAGCGAACTGACACCGTAATGCACATTATTGTGTGAATATTACCGCTCTGAAAAAACTCGAACAAAATAATGCGATAGGATGCAACCATTACAAGGTTTGAGAGTACGGAGGCTTTTGGCGCTTCCTTTTTTTAAGGCTTATATCATTTAAGAAAAATACTTCCTTTCAAAGAAAAGAACAAGCTTCTACAAGTAAACACTTCATGGAAAAGAAATAATGATTCCCTGACATGTGTTTTTTCAACATTTCTGAAACATTCGACCATTATAGTTTCTCTTTCCCGCTACTGCTTACGCAGTGCAGAGAAATTGTAATGCTGCCGGAAAAAAGGGCGAATTTTTCACAGAAAACTCTAATTAGCGCAAATTACTCAAAAACTACTCGTTTTTTTTTCAAAAAATTGTACATGACCTTCTTTGAAAATGATTTTTTATAACAGACTTTGTTTGAAGCAAAAATCTCTTATCTTTAATTTTGTAGTTTTGAAATTTTTAACTTTTGGCATTTTTTGAAACGCTGAGAATACCCGAATAACGGACTAGCCTCATATTTTTTACCGTTCCTTATTGCATTTGTAGAGAAACTTTTAAAGAAAATTGGAGTTATTTTTGAGAATTTTTTTACAAATTGCGTATATTTCACGCAAAAATACACGAAAAGTTCTCTCATTTTCGAAAAGTTGAACGTGATGACATTATTTCAAGATGTATTTAAGAAACGGATTTTATTTAGGGAAATATCTCTATC